>PVKC010029275.1:0-15167 GCA_004027635.1 Crocidura indochinensis
TTTTTTTTAAAATGAGAAATTGAAAGAATGAAATCAAAGCCAGTTCTGACCCAAGATGAGTCTCATTAAATACCACACTCACCAAATCCAAATCAGGAGGCCCTCATGCTGTGCAAGCCTATGCTTGACTGAGGCATTAGAGGCAAGCTCGCTGTGTTGACCTTTCAGATTCTCTGCCTTCTATCAATAATGCAAACAGCAGCCCTCGCAGCTTAGAGCAGGCACAGAGCAGAGAACTCATAGAGATTAGGATACATCCCTACTGCAGTTCCACAGAATAAATGTGAAGGCTACTAGTAAGTATTCAGAGAGCAGGCGGCAGCCAGTCCCTTGGTCATGTCCTCAGTTCCCCACCTCCAGATGTCTAGTTCTCAGTCCCATCACACCCCAGTGAGCATCCCCATTGTGAGGCAAGACTGTTGTATGGTCAGGATTGCTAATAACTGTAAGTCTCTCTCTCTCCCTCTCTCTCTCTCTTTCTCTCTCTCTCCCTCTCTCTCTCTCTTTCTTTCCTCTCTCCTCTCTCTCCTCTCTCTGTCTTCTCTCTCCTCTCTCAGGTAGCTGCCTGTGGTATACAAGGAGTATGTGATGCAGGGATCTCACCTGGGGTTCCTGCACGTGAAGCATGTTGAACCACATCCCTGGTTCTTTGTCTCTTCATTTTTAAGAGACCAGGGCAGAATACACTAGAGACATCTTGTCTCAATTCCAAATACCCATGCTATCAAGTGTTTTTTTTCTTTTCATTAATTAATTTAAACATTGTGGTTTGCATAGTTGCTGATGATACAGTTGTTTCTGGCATTTCATATTTCAATCCAATCCCATCACCAATAAAATATTCTTTCCACTATTGTCCCTGTTTTTCACACCACCCCCAAGCCTGTCCCCTAGGGAGGCATGAAATAATTTATATTGTTTGTGTACAACTAAGTGATAATGGAACCATTAAAAAACTTCAGTAAAAGAAAACTTGTGAAAACTATTATATATCAAAAGAGGTTATTAAATAATGTAGGGTTTGCAAACTGGTTATTGCTAGTTGATCATTCTATGCTATTGGTTTTGTTGACCTTAGGCAGCTTCTTTGCTATTTTAACACCTAATTTGGTGCATTCCTACTGAAATGTTGGTGTTGAAAAATTTGGAGGTGTCCATGATGTAGATTCTAAAGGACTAAGTCTGATTCATGCATTCATGATCAGTCCAATCAACTTTGGGTAGAGCAACAGAATAGACACGGTTGCCCAGGGCTTGTTCAGGTCATGAAGACAATGGTTGTCTTGCAGAGAAAGAGGATCTGGGTAGTGTTTCCTGTTCATGAAATAGAATTTTACTACTCCAACACTAGTCTTTAATTTCTTCACTTTTCCTGAGGTCAGAAGGTAGTTCAAAAGGTAAAGTTTTGCTTTACAGGAGGCTAACCCTGGCTCTAACTATGGGACCATCTTGAAAACCACCAGAATGATTCCTGATGACAGAGCCAGTAGACCATGAGAACTATCAGGTGTACATGAATTCTTCTCCAATTCTCCACATTGTGAATGATTGTACATGAATTCCTCTCCAATTCTCCACATTGTGAATTGATTGTACCTTCAGAAAGTATGTTTAGATGCTAGAAGGACATGTTGGAAGGAATCCCATATCCTTGTTTTTCTATTTTACATTATGGTTGTATACTTGTCTAGGTACCCTATAAGCTAGCTCCACTAGCACAAGGAGTACATGAGTGAGTGTCCCACCAAACTATAGCTACCAAAACACAGCAGATATTTTCAGTCTCTCTTGCTTTGTTTTTGCCATCTTTTCAGCCTGGAGTGATCTTAAGTAATCCAGCCATTGAAATCTTGTTTATTATCCCTTCAGGCATAGTTCAAAAGCCATTTTCTCTTCAAGTTTTTCTTGACCCTCTCAAGTCTAGAGTTAGCGAATAAAAAATAAAAAGCTTTTCACTAAAAGCTGATTTCAGATACTCTATGAATAATGTAAAAATGTCTCAAATTTTCATAGGCTATATGTATGCTAAAATTTATTTGTTGATTATTTGAAAATAAAATTTAAATTGGTATCATATATATGCATATATGTGACACAGTTTGGGTTTGTTTGGGAGGCCATACCCACTGCTACTCAGGGCTTATTTTCGGCTCCATACTCAGAGATTACTCTTGGTGCGGAATAGAGATTACATAGTTTGGGGGGTTCAAACTGTGTAGGCTACATGAAGGCAAGCGCCTTTACCGATATACTATCTCTCTGGCCCCTATAATACATTTTAGCAGGGGATTGGGTTACACCTACTGGTACTCTTGGTTTACACCTAGTGGTACTTAGGGATAACTTCTAAAACTGCTTTGGGGACCAGTGGGCTGAGGATTTTAACAGGAGTAGGCTCCATGCAAGGCAAGGACCTTATCTCCAGTACTATCTCTCTGGATAAATATCTTATATTTCATCTGGTAATACTACTCCAGTTGTATTTAGGTACAACCTATCTCATTTCCAACATTTTACCTATACTCCCCCCCTCCCACACACACACATTTTTATTCTGCTATGGGTGAGATAAGTATTCTCGTTTTCTTCTTTTTCATGAAATGGCAGAATTCTTTTTTTTTTTTTTTTTGGTTTTGGGTTTTGGGTTTTTGGTTTTTGGGTCACACCCGGCAATGCTCAGGGGTTACTTCTGGCTCTGCGCTCAGAAATTGCTCCTGGCAGGCTCAGGGGACCATATGGGAAGCTGGGATTCAAACCACTGTCCTTCTGCATGAAAGGCAAACACCCTATCTCCATGCTATCTCTCCAGCCCCCCAAAAGGCAGAATTCTTAAATGTAGCTTTTTTCTTGTGTGATGCCTGAGATCAAACCCAGAACCCCGGCACACAACGCATGCATTCATTCTGTTGAACAATCTCTTTGGTCCAGTTTCTCAGTTTATTTGTGTGGCTTTGTTTTTGTTTGGTTTGGAAGTTTATTTGTGTGGCTTTGTTTTTGTTTGGTTTGGAAGCCACAATTTACTTTACACAGTGTTTATTCCTGGATCTGTACTCCGGGCTTACTCCTGGCTCTGTGCTTAGGGATCACTTCCAGGTGGCTCCCGGGGACCATATATAGTTCTGGAGATCAAACTTAGGTCAGTTTGAGAAATGCTTTCCCTACTGTACTTTCTTTCCAATAGCCAGTTTCTTTTTTAATTTTTTTTGTGTGTAGTAGTGTTTTGAGCCATATTCATGTTGTTCAGTGGTGCCATGGATCAAAACCTTGGTTGCATGCTAAGCAATTGCCCTATCCATTGCATTATCACTCCAATTCCACAAAGCAATCTTATGAAGTATGAAATATAGCTCCACAGATTAAAATACATTAAATTTTTTTTCACACTACTGGAAATAAAACTCAGGGCTTCATAGAAGTAAGGCAAGTGTTCAAATTCTGGGGGCAGTTCCCCAGTGCCACACTGATGAAAATATGAAGGATCTAAATGCCAAAATACTATGTCCAAAATTCCAAAGTTAGGAATTGGCAGAGTTAGAACTCAAATCGCAAGGAGTATTTCCAAAGCCCATTATATTTAGACTTTCACACCCAAGAGAGAGACTCACTGGATCTTCGTTTTTGTTAGAATATTGATTCAAAAATTTTTATGGATGAGAAGTAACCTACTGGTATGTGGATAGTCATTTTTTTCCTATGTTTAAATCAGAGCTCCTAGTGCAAGGACCTGCTTACTTCTGCTTTACCACATAGCTTTCCCCTGGGCCCTACCTACATCACTGGTATCAGCTCCCGAAGGGCTCATTTTAACATATGGGCTACAGGAAATAGAAAGGGAAAGCAGCTTCCTCCTAAGAACATGGTCCATTGATTGTTTACCCATATGTTTTTTGCTCACATCCATTGTCCAGATCTTTGGCACAGAACCATTGGGGAACTGGGAAGTGTAGTCTTCAGACAGTGGTCTCTAGGTCCAACTCAAATTCAAAGAATTTTAGCTTGAAGAAAGAAGGGGAGTAAGGGTATGGGGTCTATCCAACATTAAACAGTCCAAACAATGACTGTGGGAGTATGGAGAGAACTGGAGAATCAGGGTGAGGAGGGCAGGGTAAGACCAAGGACAATCACAGATGAATGGCTTCACTCAGGACAATCCTCACATCCCTGAGTTCTATGGGGTCTGAGGTGAAGGTTGGTGTGGTAGACATTATTCTTTCTAGCCATTGGAACATGCATTGTATGTCAAATTCTTCACCTAATCAACCTACCCTATTTCAGGTAGGAACCCAAACTCCTGCTTTCCTAGTCTCCTTGGTAGCCAGGGA
Organism: Crocidura indochinensis; assembly: GCA_004027635.1. Classification (NCBI taxonomy): domain Eukaryota; kingdom Metazoa; phylum Chordata; class Mammalia; order Eulipotyphla; family Soricidae; genus Crocidura; species Crocidura indochinensis. The sequence goes on from PVKC010029275.1 coordinate 4,323, forward strand.
GTTGATAGGCTGTACCTGCTAAAGATAATAAACTAGAAACTGGTGAAGCAGAAAACCAATTTCTTTGTAGAGTTCATCGAGATGAAGATGCTGGCAAATATGCCCATGTGTAAAAGCAGCAAGGATTCGAGATGCTTGTCTTCTTCTCTTCCTCTCTCTCCCTATAACAGAAGCCCCATGCTTGCATATGTGATTTGGAATGTCTCCCATGATCTGAATGTTTCCATCAGACCTTCCAGATTCATCAACCTTGAGTTTGGCTACATGGCTTAGCTTGAGCTTCATGAACACAGATGGGAATTCTATCTAGGCAAAGGGTTTATGAAACATGTTGAGTCCCCATTAGTCCCTGAAGACTGCCACCTTCATGTCAGACAAATGTGTTCCATGGAGCTATTGCCCTCTAGCCTGGATCCTTGTAGGAAGATACTTAAAACAGACATAAAACTGACCTGAACTCTGAACCCAAACCTCAACTGAGCTCAGCTTGAGTGGGATAAGATGAGTCAAACCAGGACTGACTCATCCAGATAAAAATAAAGTCTTTGTGGAGAATAATTTTCTGTGGAACCATCACAAAACACTGACTAATCCAATATCCCTACGGGAATGCTTTCGAAGGATGATTTAGCCTGGGCACTATGTCCTAGAACAACTATAGTCGCTGTTTTCCCATTCCAGTTCCTTCTATTTATATAGGGCCTGTGTCATAGTTGTCAAATATTTGACAATCTCCCCTTAGGTCTTGTTGTCTTTGGCTATGTTACTTGCTTTATAACTTTTCTGGAGGCTCTGTGATGCACCTAATATACTTGAATAAATTAAGTTGTTGTGTAACACAGAAGTAAGTGTGTTCTGACTCCAGAGTTAAAATCCTGACAAAAATATGCAAACGTCAAGGTCAGAACTCTGATGGGCACCTCCCTCCGTGACCAATGAGCATTTTAAAATTTGCCTCATTAAAGCATTTCAGAAATTTCTATCTTTGGACCATAGGTGAAAAATGTAAACAGCTTAAGATCTCTGAATCTTTATTTTACACATTTGACATTAAAACTTGACTCTAGGTCTGGAGAGATAGCACAGTGAGTCGGACACATGCCTCGAACACAGCTAGCCCTATTTTGATTCCTGGCATCCCATCTGAGTTTCTCTAAGGCATATCAAGAGTAATTCCTGAGCACAGAGCCTAGAGTAACCCCTAGGTACAAGGGGATATGACCCTGAAACAAACAAACAATAAAAGTTGACTTTTCAGTGTGTTGCTCCTGTACAGATCCCATCCAAAGCCCAGTGAAAAGGAGACTTGGCCAGGAGGCAAATGATTTGGGCTTGAATCCCAGTTGTTCTATAAATCTGTGTGACTTTTAAAAAGTGACTTTTTTCTCTGCATCTTATGTTTTAAATATGTGGAATCCCAAACATTAGCATCTGCTCTTCTCTTCACGATGGTGGCCAGGGAAAAGAGAAATTATGGGAACATGTCCTGGGAACTCACAACCTTAGTCCATAAAAAGTGTATGACATGCATTTGTTTAACACACAATGACATTAATTATGCAGACTGTCTATAGAAGCATTTATAATGTCTGTAGGAAAGGTACAAAAACACTAGTCCTGGCTTCCCCAGAGCACCAAGATAAAGGGTGATTTATGAAAGTCTTTTACAATTTCCATGATGAACATGTATTATTTTTGTAATGAAGAGATGATTTCTTAAAATAAAAGAAAGGCACTAGTGTACTATATAATGTAGGGTGCTTGAAGTTCATGAAAGCACTTTGGTTCCAAGTGGGATCTTTTTTTACAATTAAAAGTAAATAGCAGGAAAGGCAGGGCGATGGGTGTAGTACACAAATGGCAGTAAGACAGTGCCCCAAAATAGTTAGGTCATTGGTCTCTGGGAAGAAGAGAAATGAGCAGAGGAGACTATGTGCTGCCTACCCTGCCTGAGTCTAGAAAAAGCCATTGCAATGAGGTACTTTAAGGCATAGAATCATTAACCGCCAACAGAACAGGAAGTGAGCAGATACTTGAACCCTAAACACTGCTCAACCCAGTGAATTCTACCCATCCCGATCAATAGGCAGTCAAAGATATAATGCCACCTGTCTTCAGGGAAATTACCTGGCACAAATTTCTGCAGAAAAGATCCCATGTTTTATTTGGGTCGTGGATGCTTTGAGATGCCCACATCTCCCATATTGTAAGAGAAAGTGAGAGAGAGAGAGAGAGAGAGAGAAGGAGAGAGAGGTTTCCATTGTAAATGTAAAGACAAAGGAGATGGAAGAAGATGAGAGAAACTGTTGCCTCAGACCAAGGGGGTCTAGACATCTCTCTCCATCCTTAATGTTTCACCTCAACAAGACTATTCTGGTCCCAGTGAAGAAAAATATGAGCAAGAAAAATCAGTTGTCATCATATTACTTCCAAACACATTACTTTCCTTCATCTCTTCCAAACCAATCGTCAGATTTGTGCCCAAAATTTCATGGATCTTGTAATGTGTTGCAGGCACAGTACAAATCTAGAGCTCAAGGCAATGTAACCAAGACTGTAGTCAATAAGAGAGACACAGATTGTAATACCATATGATGAGATATCTAAGGAAGTAAGTTAGGGCAGAGAGATAGTGCAGTGAGTAGGGTGTTTGCCTTGCATGCAGCTGACCTGGATTTGATTCCTGGCATTATGTATGATTCCCTGAGCCCCTTCAGGAGTGAATCCTGAGTATAGAATCAGGAGCAAGCTCTGAACACAGCTGGTGTGGGCCAAACACAAAATAGAAATTTAATAACAAGAAACACTAAAATGTCCTGAGGTCTTAGTATATACCAGGCCTATGCCAGCCTTTTTGACCTGAATTATCACACTGATGCTTCACAGAAACACCATGGGGCAGGAAACATTATTTCTTCCCCCACACCTCTAAATTTACAGACAGAAAACTGCAGATTGAGTTGTTAAATTAATTCTAAGGTCACAACGTGAGCAAACCCTCAGTGTGGCTCTAACTCACCTTTCCATAAACCTCCTACCGAATCCCTCTGCTCCCTTGCACAGAGGAGAGTTAGGACAATCCAATTACTTGGGAGGAAATCAGAGAAAGCTTCATGGAGGAAGTGATTTTCTTTTTTCATTTTTCAATTTAAAGCAATATTTCAGTAGAATCCTAGGTAAGGTTCATTGAAATCGATATGTCTCCACATTACGTCCATCAAACTCATCTCTCAAAGTCCAAGTTTATTCTCTACCACACCCCTGAGCCTTTTATTCTCATTTACTCACATACTTTCTTTGTTCCTTAGGGGTCACTAATTGATCCTCTGGTCCAAAACCTCCCATTCCCACCCCAGTTCATCTATTTGTTTTCTCTATTGTCATAACAGAAATTAACTCATCTGGTATTCATCTCACCATCTGGTTTATTTCTTTAAGCCGATCACCATTAAGTTTTCTTTATGTTGTTAAAAATGACAGGTTGTTTTTTTTAAATTCTATTGTGTATAAACCACATCTTTATTTAATGGTCTAGTGGTAACTTCTTGACTGTTTCCAGACATTAACTATCATAAACAATGGTGCAATAAACAGAAGGAAACAAACATATCTTCAGGACTTTTTTTTTAATCAGGCAAATATCTGGAAGCTGGATTACATGGGTTTTCTATTTATTTTATTTTATTTTTTAAGGAAAAGATGGTGAGAGTCTACAGCTGGGTCTTGAAGGATGAGCACGAGTTTGCTTGAGGACAAGGAGGTTGGAAGGGCATGTCTAGCAGGAGAGCAGATTATTAGGAGGTAGAGTGGAGAGAAAATTCGACTGCTTTTGGAAATGCCCATGTTCTGGTAGAGCTGGGCAGCAGGGGGCCGCGAGGATAGGCTGCAAGGAGGAGCAGCAGAACTTGACTGCGCAGCTCTGGCTCCTGTACCTGCCTGACTCCTCTGACTCCCCACTGCCCTGTAGAGCTGCCAGCAGCAGAGACACAGGGCCCGAACCACCACCATGACCCTGCTTGGGTTCCTTTCTTAGCAACTGAGTCTTTTCCAAGATATTCTCTGTTGGGTCTGAAGACAGCAGATCTTGACACCGGAGCCAGCAGGTGTGTTGGTGAAAGGCAGCAAACGAAGGACTGGAGAAGTCATTGTCTTGGACTGTGATATGCTCAGGACTGCAGGTTTCACCAAACGGAGGGAACAGGGGTTTGAAATCCCTTGCATGCTGTTAACCAGGGTTCAATCCCCGGTACCACATATGGTCCCTGAGCCCACCAAAAGGATCTTTAATGATACTTAATCAGAATAAACTTTGAGTATCACTGGGTGTGGCCTCGAACAATATCTTAGGACAATTTGAGCACCATGAGACATGACATTTAGATCGTGAAGGTGACTCAAAGTCATTTATATTCAGTACTTAGATTAACTGTGCAAGAAGCATAGTGTATGGTGGTCTTTATTATAAGCAATTGTGCAGCTTCTCCAACATTTGTTTAGCTCTTTTTGTTGTTGTTGTTGCTGCTGCTGCTGCTGCTGTTAGTTTTGTTTTGGGGCCATTCCCAGTGGTGCTCAGGAGTTACTCTTGGCTTTGCACTCAGAAGTCACTCCTGGCAGGCTCCAGGAAACATATGAGAGATATGCTGGAGATAGAATTTGAGTTAGTTGTGGGCAATGCAAGCACTTTACCCACTGTACTCTTTTGAGTGTTGGTTTTTTGTTTTGTTTTGTTTTGGGGGGGCACACCCAGTGATACTCGGGGTTACTCCTGGCTTGGCTCAGAAATCACTCTTGGCTCGAGGAACCATCTGAGACACCAGGGATTAAACCCAGATCTGTCCTGGGTCAGTCACGTGCAAGGCAAATGCCCTACTGATGTGCTCACGCTCCGGCCCCTTGAATGTTTTCTTATGCCTGGCCCTGCACAAGGAACAGACTGTGTGTGTGTGTGTGTGTGTGTGTGTGTGTGTGTGTGTGTGTGTGTGTGTGTGAGTCCTTGTGAGCTTTGGATAAGAGATAATCAGATAGGGTTCTTCAGGAAGATATGACAGATGACTGAAAATTTGGGCCAAAGGTGTTTTTACCTGAAAATACAAAGAAAATAAAATTGAGCTTGAGGGTTTAGCAAATACAAAGGTTGAGAGGCAGGAGCAAGCTCAAAATATTCACTGCAGTGCAAGAAGGCCACTGGCCTGAATGGCAGGAGAAGGAGAGGTGCAGGCAGTAATGAGGACAATAACAACAGCAGTGACAATAATAACTATAGGGAACATTTGTTCAGAACTGAAACCTGAATTCTCCTCTATTCTATGAGGAAGTTTAGGATTCTCATTGGGAAACTAAGGCTCAGCAAAGCCAAGGAACCTTCTCAAGGCCACACAACCAATATTAGCCTGAAAAACTCCCTTAAACTCTGTTCTGTTTCACCTCCACTGGGAAGGCACTCACCTGAGCATCAGCTCTGAGTGAGGCAAAGAAGACCATAGGTGCATGACGTTTGTTCCTGCGAGTGGGCTAATGGAGAAAAGTGGGAACCAAGGAGATGTCTTAGTTCTGTTAGTTATGATGGCAAGACTAGCAAAAACACTAGGCTGATTAACTCAAGACAAAATACAATAATGGATGAACTGAGCCTGGTACCTAGGAACTTTCTATGAAAAGGGGGAAGTCGTGTAGTTTCAGAATCACAAATAAGAACCCCAGACTGGATTGCTACAGTTAAAATTACAATTGTACCAGAAATTCATTTGGGCCTCTTGCTCCAAGCTTTTTAACTCTTGTCCCACTTTCAAATTACTCCCAAAATAATTTGAAGGCTTATGTAAAGAAATTAATGTATAGAAAGTATTTAATATAGTGCCAAGCCAGGTCTAGAGATAGTAGAGGTGTTAAGGCATTATTTTACATGTGGCTAACACTGACTCTGGTAACTCATCTGATCTTTTAAACACAGAGCCAGTAGTAAGACCTGAACACTGCTAGGAGTGACTCAAAAACCAGATAATAGCATCAAAATCAAGAATAATAAATATTGTCAAGTAGAGTTTTGTATTAATAAAATATTAAGATTGGGTGGCACGGGGCCCGGGAGATAGCATGGAGGTAAGGTGTTTGCCTTTCATGCAAAAGGTCATCGGTTCGAATCCCGGTGCCCCATATGGTCCCCCGTGCCTGCCAGGAGCAATTTCTGAGCATGGAGCCAGGAGTAACCCCTGAGCACTGCTGGGTGTGACCCAAAAACCACAAAAAAAAAATAAGATTGGGTGGCACTAGAATTTTAGTAATGAATAAAAGTAAATAATTACTAATGGTCTCTGTATAAAACTTGAGAATTTATTCCTTCTACTCCTCAATGTTGCAATTTTGATATAAAATTCTCTACTCCCCATCACCTTACTCCTTGGGTCATTTAGTTTTTCATTTTTTTCCTCCAAAAACCATTTCTTATTTCCTCTTAGCTGTTTTCCTATAGCCATATCTCTGTCATCCGTAGCCTTGATTCTTTGGGTCCACTCTCCAAACTGCTGTGGTCTTTCTCCTAACTCCAAAAATCCTCTGTTCCCACAGGAACACCAGTTTTATGTTTCCTGTTCTGTTCCTATCTATTGACAACCATCCCAATACTAGGAATACCATATTCACATCCATCTGTTATGTATATTCCATACTATATTCCTTAGAGTATATAGCTATGTAAGTTATACCATTAGGGTACATAGTAATATGCCCTTTAATACAGTCTCCATTCTCTTGTCTTCTCTATTACTGTGTAAGCCTCTAGGCAAAAAACCAAGACCTAATTCAGTCATGCACCACCTACTTGGTATCCAAATCCATACTGTTAAACACAGCTGGAGAAACATCACCCAAAATTCCTGCTGGCTTCACTTGAAACTCATGACCACAGATTTCCTCTATATTATTCACAGCAAAATGGAACCAAGTTTCATTTCTGTCTTCTAAAAAGCCTAGATTATCCCACCATATTAGTAATATATTCTACTTAATAAATGTCCCCTAAAGATAACTTACAATAGCAGATGCTAGCTCATTCCAAGGGTCAGGAATATGGACATGACCTGGTCAGATGATTCTGCCTCAAGCTTCTTACAGCCTGTCATCAGGATGTCTGCCAGGGTTGTGCTGTCTACTTCAGGTTCAATAAGAAATGTTCTCTGTCTAAGTATACATGTGGTTTTTGGCAAAAAGCCTTTGTTCCTGCTCCATGGGCTCCTCTATAGGGTAGCTCACAACACAGCAGTTTTCATCCCTTAGAGTCAACCAACCAAGGGAGTACTAGAGACAAACATTCTTATAACTTAAGGCCAAGGAACAAGCCATCCCTTCTGCCTTGCTCTGTTTATTAGAAACCAGCCCATAAGTCTGTTCCTGATAAATCATGCACAGTAGGTGAGACTGTAAACTGGTCCAGCCACTGTAGAACACTAGATGGTATTTCTCAAAAACATTAAAAATGAAATCACCATCTGAGCCAGAAATTCCACTCATAGGAAGCAAAAATGAAACAAAATCCATGACAATGCATGATTGTGAATCCAGGTAAATAGCAGCATGAGTCACAATCCAAAGATGCTGATGACCCAAATATTTATTGATAAATGAATATGGATAAACAAAATGTGGTGCATACACACAATGTTACTTAGACTTACAAAGGACTGAAGTTCTGGTACCTGCAGCCACATGGATGAATGCCAAAGGCATCGTGTGAAATGAAATAAGGCAATCACCAAAGGCTATGTATTATAGGATTCCACTGATTTGAGGCACTTGGAATAGGTAAAACTACTGGGAAGAATTGAGATAGATCAGAGATTACTAGATGCTGTGGGGTGGGATGAATTAGGAGTCAGAGTTTAATGGGTTCAGATTTTCAGTTTGATGATGAAAAAGCTTTAAAGATGAGAGTTAATGATGGTTCCATAATAATGTGAATGCACTTAACTCCACCAAACTATACAATCAAAATGGATGAAACAGTAAGTTTTAGGTTAAGTGCATTTTACCACACTTCTTTAAATGGAAAGAAAAACTAAGGCAGCCTACACACTGAAGAGGGCATGATTATATAAGCCCATGAAGACCAGGAAAAAAGCCTCCATTTATGGGTAGTTAAGATTCAGATGGACCTTCTTAATGGGGGACAGTGTGCCCCAACCAAGACAAAGTTGATTCTAGGTGGGACAAGAATTGAAATTTTTTTTTCACAAAGCACAGACAGGATGTAAGCTAAATCGATGGTCCACCTATGCTATAAATTTGTGGGGAGTCTATTAGGAAAAGCATTTAAATGTTCCTTTGGGGAGGACTATAATACGAGTGAGTTTAGACATGGCCTCTCTGGTCACAGAAAAGTGAGGTGAATTTGAGGGAGCACAAAATCAAGAAGAATCCCTGATATTGAACTTGTGAGAATGCTCATCAATGAGAATTTCTTCATTTTAGTTGTGTGGGCCTTTATGTAATAAAGGATGAGCTTTTGGTAATAAATCTGTGAGCATCCTGACAATGTAGCCCTCTATCCCCAGGATGAAAATTAGGGTACAGAGTCTTCCAGTCATGGGACTTGAGCAGGTGATATGGAGCACATTTTGGCTTTATGACTTGGGCAAACAATGCCACCTCTCAAAGTGCCAAATTATGGGTCCCAAATTATAGATTTGCAGTGATAAAGGAAACATATTAAGCTTCTAGAAGAGTGACTGGAACCTAGTATACATTAGTTATCATTATTATGTACACTGATATTCCTAGGAGAGAATTACAAATTCCATGAAGTTCTCCAAATCACCCATGACTCTCCAAAGAAACCCAGAGATGTAAGAAGTAATCTCATCAGAAACTCACAAAGTAATATTTCTTTGTGCCCGCAGCACAGACATTCTTTTCTCTTTACAATAATTCTACCTATAACTTCCTTATTCTCTCATACCTGATTCCATCTCCCTGCTCCCTTTTAATGATCTAGAACTGGTTTCTACTTGTTTGGTGCTTGCTTTTCTAAGTTTCAAGCCCTATCATGTATCTCCTATATTGAAAATTTTTCATTGATGCATCATGAGTTTTAGATGAAGGCTAAATTCCCATTGCATGGCAGAATTCATGATATGCCCTATTCAAATCTTTCAACTGGAGTGGGCCTTTCACTCCTGGGAGACCCCATGCTAGAACCATCTTGAGGAAGACTCTCAGCTCTGTTCGCAAAGCCCTTTCACTTCAGTACCTATTATATAGCCCAAAGCCTTGCCTAGCATTTTCACACAGCTTTCTCACCATTCTCTCGCATTTTCAACCACTTTACCTATTATTTTTGTGTCTGTTTCATTTTCAATTTGTTTTGTCTCTCCACAACACTGCAAGTTTTTTCAAGGTCATTTTCCCAGTCTGGACCAGAATTTGAAGCTTTCTATGTTTGCTTAGCAATCCTGGCCTGCCTACTTCCCTGGTGTTGGCACCAGGATGAGAAATTCAGCATCAAGGATTGAGACTCCCTTCACAGTATCCTAATCATCACATGAGATATTTCTGGGAAATAAGAGCATTAATTTCTTGTTCTAAGACTTGATTCTGAAAACAATTTTTCTAATCTTTCTTAGCCTAGCTTTTCCTTGGAACTCCTAAGAATGGTGCAGTAGCTGTTTGTGCTTTAAAGCAAATATGTAAGATGATCCTGCAGGATAAGAGAAAACAAAGAATAGGTATTTACTGTGTCTGGGCATCATCAGCCCTCAGGTTTTGCCTATGTGTGTGAATCCAGGTTGTCCTGGGTATTGAGGTTTTGCCTAGCAATGTAATAAATTGATCTATTAATTTTTGCTAATATTTTGGTGCAAGTATTTGGCATTTTATTATTCTTTTTATTTGATGGACAATTCAAAAAAAGAAAATTCTAAAATACAGAGAAAAATGAATTAATATTGCTTTAAATTATGCCGTCTCATCCAAGCAAACAACACCCATAAAAAAGCTGGAGTGGCCATACTAATATCAGATAATGCAAACTTTATACTCAGGAAGGTTGTAAGGGACAAAGACAGACATTATATACTAATCAAGGGGTATGTAGAACAGGAAGAAATCACTCTTCTAAACATATATGCACCGAATGAGGGTCCAGCAAAATATTTAATACAATTGTTGACAAAGCTAGAAAATAACATCAACAACAACACAATAATTGTGGGGGACCTCAACACAGCTTTGTCAACAATGGACAGGTCAACCAGACTGAAACCCAACAAGAATATACTGGACCTGAGGAGAGAAATGGAAGAAAGAGGCCTAGTGGATATATATAGGATACTCCATCTTCAGAAACCTGGATACACCTTCTTCTCCAATGTACATGGGACATTCTCTAGGATAGACTACATGCTGGCACATAAAACATATCTTCAAAGTATCAAGAGGATAGAAATTTTGCAGGCAACCTTTGCTGACCACAAGGCTCTGAAATTATTTGTGAACACCAAAGGAACAAAGAAGAAAAACTCCAACACCTGGAAGTTAAACAACCTCATACTGAATAGCCAGTGGATCCGAGATGAAATCAAAAAGGAAATCAAAATATTCCTGGAAACAAATGACAATGAAGACACGAACTATCAGAACTTATGGGACACAGCAAAAACAGTACTGAGAGGAAAATTTATAGCTCTGCAAGCACACATCAGGAAGGAAGAAGGGGCTTACCTGAGTAGCTTAATGACACAGCTCATACAACTAGAAAGTGCTCAACAAAAGGACCCAAAAATAGGGAGGCAGAAGGAAATAACAAAGCTGAGAGCAGAAATCAATGAAATGGAAACCCAAAAAACAATCCGAAAG
>PVKC010029276.1:0-15173 GCA_004027635.1 Crocidura indochinensis
CAATGACTTAATAATTTCATTGAGATTTTCTTGTTGCTGTACTTCTTCATTTTTCTCTTCTTTCTTTTTTATTAATTTACTTTTACAATAATTTTGTTTTCATTTAAATTTGTTTCGCTGGAAACCAATGTATTACAATCAACTATGTCAACTATGTGATGCATGTACTTTAAATAAAGTAAACCTAATAAAAATTTTTTCTTTTTAAGTGCCCTTCAAAATTATTTTTAAAAAAACATTAATACCCATGCTTCTATAATTAATGTGGCTCCTTTCATTTCAAAGAAATCATCCTGATATGTTGGATTTTAGAAGATTTATCAAAGAAAAGTTATTATATCTTTATACATAAATACATTTTAGTACTATCATCGCTTATAAGTCCTTTAATACAATAGAAAAAAAGATATCACCATTTTTATACATGGCACTTATATAGACTTTTATTTTTCACTGTTATTTTTCCAATTTTCAACAAAAATAAATAAAAATGAACAATATTTTTACATTTCTAAATTCTCCTTCAATATTTTAAGGTACACAATTATCAAAGCTGATATTGAACACAAAAAAATTGATACAATTTAGTACCACTATAAAATTCTCAAATAAGTTATTTTAAAATGCTTGCAATACAACTTTATGTTCCATCACATCTTTAATATAAATCATATACATTTTTTAATTTAAAGAGTGTAAATAGAGTGCAAAAAAGCAAAGAAAAACCAATAGTTTACAATCGACATTATTCAATTTCCAATTTCAATAATATATAGTTTACATAAAAATATTTTAGTGCTAATTATTTTAAGCTAAACATTAAAGTAATTTCAAGAACATTTCTTGTACATTTATTACTCTTTTATATAAATAAAAGTTGGCAGTAATCTATTGGGCAGAAAATTAAACACTCTTTTAAAAAAGTTTACAAAATGGACATAGCAGCAAAAATTATAGATAGGAGTTTTAAAAGTTTCAATCTTAACTTTTAAACTAGCAGCATGGATTTACTGTGTAAAAGATTATCTTATATTTGATGGCAGCTGAATTTAGTTGACACATCTTAATAAACTAAAACCCTAAAAATTAAATTCTGCATTAAGGTATATTTATATATTAGATCAATTCTCTCATTTTTTGACTCTGGCCTAGAGCTAACAGGATAAGAATGTTTAGAGGAGCATTCTTAGTATTAAAAATGTTTAATTTGTTACATAGATCTCAATTTAAGGTGAGTTCTTTAACAATAACTTGATACCTTTGGTTTAAGATTAGATTACATGAATTCCTTTAGACTTTCTTGGGAAGCCTAAATTGTGCATTTATCCACTGAATTTTTTCTCAATATATGGAATATATACACAGATAATTTCTTAAATTCTATACACACATATGTATATACTTGTACATATATGCATAAAATTAATTTCAATATATTGAGAGACTAAATGAGAGTCATGCTTTTTCTACTGTTGTATAAAACAAGCTGACAGCAATAATTGTCTTGTTAGCTCAGAACAATCCTCACTAAAACCATTATTTCTTGCTTATTTTCATCAATGAAAATCAATCTGGGTAAAACCTTTTTATTATTTAATATTCAATTGTGATAGATATTTCACTTTTAAAAGACAAAAAAGATTTCAGATTTTTCAAAATGGAAAACACTTCAAGCTGCCTTCTGCTAGTTAGGTAACATGAATTAAGATGCTTTATACAAATCAAACTTATTCCAGTTTTGTAATTAATATCAGTGCGTTGCAGATGATTTCTGGTTTATCAATGAACTCTTGGAAAAAAAGTCACTGAAAGTAGGTAGAATTCCTATACAACAAGTATACAATAGGTATGTGGTTTTCCTATATCTTAGTGCTTAATAAAGTGCATATTGAATTTAAATTTTGTTCTTACATAATCCATTTGTCTTCAACTATAATAGATAGGAAGCTGAAACTGCCTTTGGAGCTCATTGAAATATTTTTCCTTTTTATTTTGTTATAAGTTCTTACATTCTTTTTTTTTCTTTTGGTTTTTGGGTTACACCCGGCAGCGCTCAGGGGTTACTCCTAGCTCTACCCCCAGAAATCACTCCTAGCAGGCTCGGGAGACCATATGGGACGCCAGGATTCAAACCACCATCCTGCATGCAAAGCAAAGGCTTTACCTTCATGCTATCTCTCGGCCCCAGTTTTTACATTCTTGATAGATCAACAAATGAAACATTCTATGGTCAGTTGAGCTGATGTATATAAAGTACTCATGAATATAAAAGCATTTACATATGAATATTCATATGTGTATATAATATCCATATGCTAATATTCATATATTCTATGTATGAAATGATACGCATTTTCTTTGCTTATGTATCTTGGCTATTGGTTCTCGTAATAGTATGGGATAAGATTCAGGATTTTAGCTAAAAATTAAGTGAAAACCAGGGTATACATTACAGCAACACACATAGAGGTAAGTTCTTGCATCTATTCAAAGGTCAGCCATAGCTTATTTGCCCCTTTTGCCTCAGAGTAAGTCAAAAAAACAAATTATGGAAGAAGACAGGTTCTGCCTGACAAAGTATAAGGACTTGAGAGAATCTACAACAAAAGGGCCTGGCCTTCACTGAGAGCACCTATCTCTGTGAGTCTGGAGCTTGTGTCACACAGTTGCCCAAGCACCTTCAAAGACTAAATGAGTTATAATTCTGGACTAGAGAGAAACATCAAACTCTTCAAAAACAAAAACTACAGGTCACTGGTTTCATTTTCACTTCCACAGGAAGACATGGTTAAATTGCTAAACTTTAAAAGTTTCCAAATTAGTGTGCTCATTTTGAAAAATACACGATGATTTGTTTTTGTTATTTTTCTTACTTCCTGTGTTAGGAAATGTAATTTTAAACATTTAATTCTAAATTTCAGAATAAATTACTTACTGCCCAGGTTTAAGTTAAAATCGTGTGGTAAATATATTGGATAACCATATTTTCATAGAGATAATGTAAAGAAAATGTCATATTCTTTTAAATTATTTTATTCATCATATCTGGGCTATCTTTGAATTGTATAGTTCTTGAATAAATAGGAAATATGAAAAAGTGTGGTTTTATTTATTTCTTTATATTTGGGGGAAAGGAGTTACCCAGGACTTCTTTCTGGCTCTACATTTAGTAATCACTCCTGCCATGCTCAGGACTGCCAGACTCAGCCTCACGCAATGAAATGCCATACCTTTTGTATTATCATTGTACATCTGTTCTTTTTATTTTAAAAATAAGGGCCAAACCGTTGATGCAGAGGTAGGGCATTTGTCTTCCATGCAGTTGACCCAGAATGAACCATAGGGGACCCCCAGATGTCCCATATGATCCCCAGAGCCAGGAGCGATTTCTGAGCACAGAGCCAGATTTCTGAGCGTCACCAGGTGTGGCCCGAAAGCAAACAAACAAACAAAAAATAAATTTCATTTATGTACAAAAATAAGCAGCCTTAGAAAGATTTGCACAATTTGGCTTAGGTGTGATCTTTTTTTTAGATTGTCTAACAGCCCAAATATTGAATTAAAAATAAAAGGAATAAAGTGTTTAAAAACAGGGGCCGGAGAGATAGGACAGCGTTATGGCTTTTGCCTTTCATGCGGCCAACCAAAGACGGACCTGGATTAGATTCCCGGCATTCCATATGGTCCCCGGAGCCTACCAGGAGCGATTTCTGAGTGCAGAGTCAGAAGCATCCCCTGAGCGCCACCGGGTGTGGCCCCAAAACAAAACAAAACAAAACAAAATTAAATTAAAAATAGATAAAAACAAAATATAAAAACAAAATCTGACTACTTACATAAAAAGAAAGCATAATACTAAGTCCTTAATTCATTTATCTACAGGACAATCTGCCATTAAAGTGGCATGTTTCTGCAGGAGTTGTAGGCTGAAATAAAAGGCTGACCAATTCACTCCCGCTATACCAATATGGAGTCTTAGCTAAAGAGAGGAGTGGAGGAAGTATAATCCTGCCAAATTTGTCCTGTTTCAAATACGTGGCAGTTAGCACATGAAAAATCTTTGCTTCTCCCCAGTTCCCACTGCATAACTGTTTCAATACATAATATACACTGTTACCAACATATACATCATATAATCAAACCAATTATTTTTGAATTGAGTAGAAAAATGAATACTTTATTTAAGTGACATGATCAAATATTTAGAAATCTGCTCAGTTATTTATATATGCTGGGCACTATTTATTTCTAAGCATTGCACAGTAGGCATATAAGCCTTGAAGCTTTCAAGAAAGCCTTTAGCCCAGAAAATTATTTCTTAGAAAAATAATAATTTTCTCTATATATTAAATATTTTAGGTGCATTATCTATAACAAATAGTTTTTTAAAATAACACAAAATAAAAACTTTTCTAGTATATTAAAATATACTGTTGTTAATTTAACATGTGACAATACAAATATCATTAATAAAATAGGAATATTAGCATAACAGGATATCCTATGCATTCCTGTCGATAATACATATGGCTGCTTTACACTTGTGGCAACATCAGATCCCCTGAGGTCACTCGTTCATATTCTTTCTTTGACTCTTTGTTTTTCCCATGTTTGTACCTAGAAATAATTTAAATAACAATGATTAGTGATGTAGATAAAATTAATGAAAACAAAGGTTTTTTTTTTTAGCAAAAGTAGTATATGGTAGAGTGTCCAAGCCCTTCGATGATAGTATTGGGAGCATTAATGCTGCACAACAATACCCTATACTATAACAAATTACCTAAATGATAGTTTTAAAATTAAGAAAAGGAAACAAATATTTGAACTCAAATTATTTCTAAACTCCCAAGTGGTAATAAGTTTAGGTTCAATAAAATGGAAACATGGAAAAAGGGAATATGTTTCAGGGTGAAAAAAATTGGAAGCTGTGGATGGTAAATCCTGCTAAAAGACTGTGCAAAGTTCAATGAAAACTTCGTTATTGAGTATGATTACATATTATGTTACAACAAATATCATAAAATGCTAAGTGGAAATGTGAATTCATTTAACTCTGTTTTATATCCATCTCCTTTTTGCCTTCCCTTTGCATGTTCTATTTCCATTAGGAACTAATCTTTTAACTACAACATGATATCTTTATATTGTGTAAATCACAGTACTTTAGAAAGAAAAAATTAAACAATATTAGACAATTAGATCGACAATGTTTTATGTGCTAGTCATGTATTATTTGATCAACATATTTACCATGATCATTATTATTGATGAGGAGCCAAGTTTACGTATCATGATTCATAATGTTAATTCATTTATGCTTTTTATCTGGGAGTTTGAATTTGTTTTCTATACATCTTCTACATGCCTTGATATATGGCATATTGCTCTGAGAAAACTTCATATTTCTAGAGTTTTAGATACTTATACTTCACGGAAGGACTTAGGTATTTTATTGCTAAATTTAGTTGTGCTTCATGTCATCTACAAGCTTGGAAATTCCAATTTTCTTTTCTAGGACTCATTTTTTAAATATATATAAAGGAAACACTTGATCAAAAATTTTAGGAGCCTTTCAGTTTTATTAATAAAGTAATAAAATTTTAATAATAAAATTAAATTTTATAACTAGTTATAAAGTCTTTACTATTTGATAAGAGCCTAGAATCAAAGGAAAAATTTAATTTTGCAAAAGTAATACATTTAGCCCCTAAATATTAGAAGTATACTTTTATTCAAAATAATGAACAATTTGTAGTAGTTATAAATAAGAAGAATTCAATGAAGATTGCTTAGAAGAATGTTGTTATTTACTTAATTTACACTTTCCCTTCACTTTTGTCCTAATGGTAAAATCTGTTCATCTGTCATATATCCAAAGTATTTAATATTCCCTTTATTTTCTCAGCAATTATCAGTCTATATCATCAACTATTTTACATAAGGATGAAGTACAACTATTTGGATACTAATATGAACACCTTCCATAAAGTAAACAAGAATAATTGTCTCAAGATTAATTTCTAACTAAACTGCCTTAGAGTTTAAGAACCTCAACTTCTGAAGTCATTATTTTATAGAGTATATTTAAATACAAAAATGTATTGTTTTAAATATGTTATCGGCATTGTGGCTATTGTCTATAATTAGGTCTATAATATAATATTATCATATACAGAACTAAAACAGATCCTATACAGAATAAGAATTTCTATCTGGGGACCCGGGAGATAGCATGGAGGTAAGGCGTTTGCCTTTCATGCAGAAGGTCATTGGTTCAAATCCCAGTGCCCCATATGGTCCCCCATGCCTGCCAGAAGTAATTTCTGAGCATGGAGCCAGGAATAACCCCTGAGCACGGCCGGGTGTGACCCAAAAACCAAAAAAAAAAAAAAAAAAAAAAAAAAAAGTAAAAAAAAAAAAAAGAATTTCTATCTGTATTTTATATAAGAAGGAATTGATTTTTCACACTTGGCTTTCATAATATTACATAGATAAATACAAAAAAGAGTCAAGTAAAATCTAAAATTAGAGTCAAGTCCATATTTTCTGCAGCTGAAAATTTTTTGTAAATGCTGAGTCTAATTCCTCTGATGAGTATCTTGTCCATATTTTTAGTGTTTGTAAGTCTGTATTCTTTAAGAGTAATATATAAAAGCAGAAAATAGGAAAACACTGACTTACCACCTGCAGAAGTAGTATATGGAACCACCAATTACAACAAGAAACAAGATAACAAGAATCACAGTCAGTGCCACATATTCTTTGCTCAAAGGTTGTTTGACAGTTAAAATGAAGTGTTCACATCGTTCACCAGTGTAACCCAGGTAACACCTAAAAGAAACACATGCTCAATGACTTTAAAAAGAAATCTTGTTTACAAATTTGTTTTATAAAAAAAATTAACCTCACCCTGTAATGCATGAATCCACAAGATTTGCCAAGGTTATGAAAATGAATTTAAAACTTTAATTGGGATAGCAGTTGTCAAGGAGTACCACATAGTTCTAAAACAAAAACGTGTTCAAAATGACTATGGCTGGAGAAATAGTAGAAGGTTAATACGTTTGTCTTGCTTGTGGTTGACCCTGGTCTCTCACACATGCCCACAAGAATCCTGACCATAGCCATGTGTGGTCCACTACTGATGCCCCTTCCAAAATGACAGTCTGGTTCAGCTCTTTTTTTTTTTTTTTTTTTGGTTTTTGGGTCACACCCGGTGACGCTCAGGGGTTACTCTTGGCTATGCACTCAGAAGTCGCTCCTGGCTTGGAGGACCATATGGGAAACCGGGGTATCCAACCGCGGTCTGTCCTGGGCTAGCGCAGGCAAGGCAGGCAACTTACCTCCAGCGCCACCGCCCGACCCCCTGGTTCAGCTCTTAGGGAGGCTTATGTTGTAGAATAGTATTTTATGCGGAAAGGTTTTCTTTTCTTTTCTTTTTTTTTTTTTTGTACATTTTATAGGTTTGAGGTGATTTTTTTCTAAATAGGTGGGATTCTTTCTTAAAACAATGACCAAAAAAGAAGCCCAATAAACATGATTAAATATTGAAATGCTCTTTGTGGCATCAATGGAAAATATCTGAAGTCCTATTCATTCTATACTCTGGAGTCACTGTTAAATTTGAGAACTACTGTCGTTTCTGAATTTCAACAAACAACAATAAAAAATTCATTAAAGAATCAAGGAAATGGGGCCCGAGCAATAGTGCAGCAGTCCATGGAAATATAAAATAACAACAGAAAATCAAAAATAGAAAGGAAAAATAAAGGTTTCAAACAATGACTTGGTATATTTGGAATGTTACCTGCAATGATTTTCACTCATGTGCACTATGTGGATGCATTGTCCGTGCAAGCAATAGCCATCCCAGTCAGGGCTGCATTTTGTTATGGACACTTGAGCCACACGTGGGTCATCTTCTGTGTGAACTGTGAAGGAAAAGGTAAAGTGAAAATATTATTCTGTCTTCTTTGAAGCATTACTCAACTTTAGTTCTAGGGTGATCTATTACAGACTTACTGTCACAAAAAGAGTCAGGTGTCAATAAGTCAAAGATAATTTTTGGGAAAGGAAAAGCATTCTATCATGAACAATTCTTTCTAACCATCCAATAACATAGCACTGAAAACATTAAATTTCTCATCCAAAGGGAAATACCCAATGAACTATACACAGACTGAAAATTAGATGTGGGTTATACGTTCCTTAAGTACAAAAACCTCATGCTTTAGACACATGTAAATATAATTACTTTCCACAATTATTTATTTAGTCTAGCTATCTACATTTTCCCATAAATCAAAATAAAATCTGATAGTTATTACTCCCAACGTAATTTCAAGATGAAACGATTAGTTAGCTTTATTCTATAGTTATCTTTAAGCCAAGCAGACATGTTTTGTGAGTGTACCCAATATTTTTCAGATTACTTGAAAGAAACTGACTAAAGTCTGCCATTATCTTAAGTATGAGACCCAAATGTAATCCAGAGTAAGCCTGAGTAAAGAAGGTACTTGGTTACACAAGAATCGTGAAAACAAGGGCCTCATTAGAAATAGTGTTACAGATATACACAAAATTACTTTTTGTATTGCTTTAGTTATGAAAATGTAGAGAATAATTGTGAAATAAACGGTATGTTTATTATTATGTTTATTAATTGTATGTTTCTTATGATGTTTATTATTATGTTACTGCTATATGCTACATTTTGTAAAGAGTAAATTGGGGGGAGCCGGGAGGTGGCACAGGAGGTAAGGTGCCTGCTGCCTTGCCTAGGACGGACCACGGTTCGATCCCCCGGTTCCCATATGGTCCCCCGTGCCTGCCAGGAGCGACTTCTGAGCGCATAGCCAGGAGTAACCCCTGAGCGTCACTGGGTGTGGCCCAAAAAACCAAAAAAAAAAAAAAAAAAGAGTAAATTGGGTACTCTTGTTCAACTAACACAATTGAGTGTAGGGTAGGGAGACTGATTAAAATTTCAGAAAGATCAATGAGGACAAAAGAGAAGGTAAAGGTTTTGTGAAAAATTAGTTTCTGGTTCAGCCAGATAACCTTTAACTCAATAGCTCAGATTAAATAAAAAGCAGATCTTCAAGATTGTTGGATGAAAAACTTCATCATCTATCATTGTACACTGGTGCCTAAGCAGAGAAACATGGCATTTAACATTTATTAAGCACCTCATAATAATTTCTGAATAAACTTGGGAGGTCAGGGGCACTTGACTTAAACAACACTGACTCAGGTTTGATTCTGGCACCCTATCTGGCACCCCAAGATCACCAGAGGTAATTCCAGTGTGCACAGCCAGGAATAAGTCCGATGACAGCTGGTGTGGCCCTGAACAAAAATAATTTCTGAATGAACTCTATAGCAAGTAAGTGTGTAATTTGTGTTGTTGCCAATTATAAAATTGTCTAATTGTACAAATTTAATTTTCCTGTTTTGCCTGGGATCTAATATGTAATAATGGCCTCAAGTAAAGTTATGACTAATGGTCATAATTAATCATATTTTATTTGTTTTGTATAATTTTACCTTATTATTTTAAATTTATTGGGGAGGGGGCTGGAGAGATATAGGGATTAAGGCATTTGCCCTTCATGCAGTTGACACTGTTCAAACACTGGCTCTGCATATTATTCCCTGAGCTCTAAAATGAGTGGTCCCTGAGCACAGAGCTAGGAGTAAGTAGTGAACACCACTAGGTGTAGTTCCCAAACAATTATATTGAATAGGGAATAGCAAGAAATGCTCATGAACTTAGGGACTACTTCTATTGATAATGACCTTGATATATGAACCTAAGAGCACTCTGGCCAGAAGAGATGATAATGCTTGAGTTATATCATCAGGAGTGCTGTGGGTCACTAGGGTTGGTTATTCATGGCATTTGGAGCAGATGATTGAATTTGAGTCCCCATGTCTGCCTTTTGAGCTATTACTCTCCCATTGTCCCTTACTGTATTTCTTTACATTCTAATCTTTAAATCTAATTAAATGCCTACTTCCTAATCCATCAGGTAGAAAAATATTTCCAGATCACTAATTCAAAAAAAAAAAAAACATTTCTTTTGCTAATACATTTTATCTTCTCTTTTTATCAAAATGCACTTACTAATTTTTGAGTTCACATTTTTTGTCAATAATGTGTAACTCTGATAAATTTGAGCTTACCTAGAGCTGTACAGTTATCTTCAGATTCTCCTGGGATACATGAAGGAATAACGGTTGTACTAAAAACTGCTTGTAGAAGATAGAAACCTGTTTATGGAGGAAAATGAAATATAAAAATTATGCATCAAGAAATGAACTGTTGATCATAATATTCCCACATGGATACAGTATTTTAAACATTTGTTTTATAATTTAAAAAAATTTGATATATCCAAGCCATAAATATAAGCAATTAATGAAAATGGGTATAACATTTTTCAAAAAAAATCATAATGCAAAAGGTCATCGGTTCGAATCCCGGTGCCCCATATGGTCCCCCGTGCCTGCCAGGAGCAATTTCTGAGCATGGAAAGCATGGAGTCAGGAGTAACCCCTGAGCACTGCCGGGTGTGACCCAAAAACAAACAAAAAAAATCATAAAATCCTGCAGCATACATTCATGGCATACATTGCAGATTTCACTTGTTCTACATGTTAAAAGGTCAAATCATTTTGAAGTTTGATTTCGAAAAAAAGCTTAGCAACTGGAAAAATAAAGCATCCCAATATTTTACTCCATTTGTGCTCCAAGGTAGAATCTTTCAAATAAAATTTAGTCTATTATGGGAAAATTAAATAGGACTCTCAAATTAAGAGATAGCCAATGCCAATTTAAGTCTCTCATTTACACATAATTTGTATTGCATGTGAGCATGCACTAAAATTGATAAAAGGACATATATACAAAGTCAGAATATATGCACGTGCTGATTTGTGAAATTCATTTTGTCAGCCCAATAAGCATTTGACAAATAACGTCTTATGTTTCCATTGCAAAATGTTGAAAAATAGGCATCAGAATGACTCAACTAAGTTTCTTAATTGCATGGAAAAGCATAGAAGAATCTTTTCAATGGCACAGATCTTTATTAAAGAGTATTTAACCCCTTCTGTTGAAGAACCAGATTTTTATACTTCAACCGCACTTTCCTGTCTAAATAGGTAACTTTTACATAAAAATATCAATAAAAGTCACATATACTAATCAGGCATTTTTGTCTTTTTATTATATAAGTTATTTTATTTAATCCTCTCAGTCACTATTTAAGTAAGACATTATTAAGATTTATGGGGGTAAAGGAAACAAAGAATTTAAACAAATTTCCAAAGGACACACATCAAAATTGTTGATTAGTCATCAAAAGAATCTGGAATCATATAATAATATTAGAGTCTTATCAACATCAGACTAGATAAATGAAGGTAAATGTCTTCAAGTATAACATTTAATTCATTACAGAGACAAAAATTATGCTGGGATAGCAATCTTGTGGGGATAGTTGAGCTATGTGCTGTTGGAATTATCATTTACCTGCTCTTCTCTAACTTACAGAATTTTAGGACAACTTCAATGAAGTGATATTTCACTGTAATAATAAATTTTAATCAACTCTCAAGATAAGAAATCCCATGAAACCTGTTCTATCATCTATAACTGTATATGTGAACAGTGCCCTCTACTGTCTATAACAAATCATACATCTGTAATTTAAATGATTTAAGTCTTGGTATAGAAGATTTTAGCTTACTTTAGCTCAGAGGTATGCATGTATATATCTTCATTATATGAGAATTACATATAATCATCATAGTTTATTATTTTATCCCATTTCAGATTTAACAATATAATAAACATACAAATAGTTACTAACCCCAGATAATCTGAGTGTGATCATATTATTCAATACTAATATCTGGTGACTATAGTATATATGGGCTAAGAATTTATTTTTCTCATAAGATTTCATAATTTTAAATGAAAATACACCTTGAATAGTTTAGAACTATCTCTTCCACACCACATACTTCTCTTACAGTAAAAATGCTTCTTTTATTATTATATAAACAAAAGGAAAGCTTTCATAAATGACAAAAAATAGCTATAGTTCGTATTTCATTATCAGTCAAACTTATATGGGAAAAGCTATCTTTGTACAGAGAACTTTTGATGGAGGATTCTCATCACACACAATTTTGTTCTATTTCTTAATGTACTCATGCTATATTTTTCAAAACTAAAGAATCAAACTCCTTAACTAATATAGCCTGTTCAATACAAATTTGACCTTTCGTATGTATATATACACTCTTGACACTCCTTTCCTCCATATTTCTTCAACTGCGGAAAACAGATGATGCAAGCAATTCTCCTATAAAGGAACTACTCAGGTACAGCATGCAAATACATATTTTAAATACCTTTCTCTATCCTTTGAGAAAATCAGCCATAGCCTTTCCTGTTTGAAATTGCTTATAATTGTAACTTACAACTATAAGATATTCTGATTAAATGTTCAGGGTGCACATTTTTATTTAAAGTTTTTAGCAGTTATTAGTGTCTCCACTGTTGGACACTGTTCCAGCTGATCAGGCCAGCTGAAATATTTTCTTTGTGAATTATAAAGAATGTTCAGTACAGGGTGTGCCTCCACAAAAACTGGACTCTCCTAACCTGTGACGCTCCCTTGGACATAGTCCATCACTCAGGATGGTTTCTGTGAGACTTGCTATGTTAATCCAACATCCGGGTACTTTACAGGTGAAATAAGTAAATAATTTTCAAAGATTTATTCAAAATAAAGTGTTTAATTTACAATTCCATTTTGGATGGATTTAGTCAGCACAATATCAAAATAGGTTCGAAGTCATGTGTCCATCTACAAAGCTCTGTTAGTGTAAAATAGAGTTTTTCTCAAATGAACCTTTGAGCTAGGCCCTTAAAAACTACACTCAAGGAATAAGTAGAAATTATCTTAAAAGTTCAAAAATATTCACCTCTGAAGAATCTGATATCTATTTCCTTACCATCCTTATGGTCCTCTACTCCTTAAAGTTATACAGGAAAATGATAGTAATACTTTTCCTTAATGTATCAATGTTTCAAGACTTTCGTATTTGAACATGCTAATCATTGATTTTATTAAAAATACCTCTATGCTACAATCCTGTTAAAGAAATAACTCACAACCGGTCGAGGAATAATACTGGAGAGATAGTATGGTTAAGGCACTTGCCTTACAAGAGACAAACACCAGTTTGATCCTTGGCACTACATTTGGTCCCCTAAGCATGACCAGGAGAGCTCCATAAGCATAGAGACAGCAGTAAGCCCTGAGTACCACTAGGGCTACCCCCCATTCTCCACAAAGAGGAAACTTTATACATGAGAGAAAATACATGTCTTTCATGTAACTGACATTAGTTCTAAAGCCCGGTGCTGCTGAAGTTCACCGAGGAACATTGCAAGGGGGCACTCCTGAGTACAGAGATGGGAATAATCGCAGAGTACCACTGGAAAATAATTCACAGTGATATTAAAGATTTTTAACAATGTCAGTGTTGCTGAAAACTGATTCTGCATCAGGTCCATTGTGGAAACTAAGACATGAGCAATTCTGTCCATGGGGGTTAAGTGGTAGTTGATATGTAAACTCAAAATTGACCACTAGAACTCTATTTTAATAATTCTATGAAAATTTACCTCCCTTATTATTTCTTTCAAATTTCAACTGTTTAGGAATTCGAGGCTCATCTATTCATCTCTCCACTTTTACCTTAGAGATTGTATTTCAGTGAAATCTCAAATGTGCCAGCAGGAAGTGGTGTTAGTGACTCACAGGATACAAATCACCTCCACTCTGAGTCAGGCTGTGCCTACACCCTTACACAATACTGGGGACCTTGTGGGAAAGGTTGAGTCCTGTATCCCAGAGGGGAGCAGCACAAAATGCACTTGGCCCTGGAGCACTAACATAGGCTTGCCCAAGTGCATCACTCTGACCAGAAGCAATTTCAGATGTAGAAAATGACCTGTCTACAAAAGGTTTCTGGTTTTGTTGGTCTGGTTTCCTTGTGGCTATATGGAGGGTTCATCAAAAAGGATAAGATTTATTCAGTGACTCTTGGGTCATTTCACATAAAACAAATTTCAAAAAAAAAATTAAATTCTCAGGATAAAGTAACTGAAAATAAGCAAACAGCTAATGAATAATGTGAATAAAAAGCGGAAAGAATGCAACTCAGTTTTTGTACGAAGCATTTTATAATTGAGAATTAGAATGTAGAATTAAGTTTTGTAGATCAGAGCAACAAACTCATAATGAATCACAGCACTTGCCTAGCCCAAACAGGTAGAAAAACCCACTTTGTTCACACTTTTTCTGTGGTCACATGGACTGTTAGTAGTATTACCTTCTTCCAGAGCAGTCCATAATTGTAGAATTTGTAATGTAGTAAGCTTTTTAGGTCTTGTATACTATGAAGGAGCGATAATGCCTTGGCCATTTTCAATGTTTTTTGTCCCCCAAAGGAATATCACAGTTAAAGTTTAAGCTCTCCTTGGTGAAAATAGCTGCAAAGTCTTTATTATATCAGATATGAAAAGAAGTACGTTCCATATTTTATAGTAATATTGCTTTTCAGGAAATAGAAAAAGAAAAACAAGCTTTGATTTCAGTATTCATTGTCATTCTACATGTTTTCAAAACTAAACTTATTCACTAATTCTAAATAGATAAACCTAATGCAACTATATGAGATAAAACAGGACAGAAACAAAGGTTGTTATAGTAAGAGGTTGCCAAAAGTGTTTTTTTTTTTAATTTGAGAAAGAAAAGCATTTCATAAGTGAGCTTTTAAATATATATACGTATATATATGCATATATATGGAGATAATATGTGCTTTAAAAATCTCAAAGTTGGACTTAGGAAACAGCTCAAAAATCAAAGCAAATATATGATTGCCCTGTATAGGGTTCTATGTTTCATCTAAAAAAATCTAGGATACTCATTGTCTGAAAGTCCTGACAATCAAAACCAAAAAAATAAAGTATTTTAAAAAATTTTATGTCCAAATCTTAGTTTGAATTTTCATTAAAAAGAAAAGTGAGGGGGCCGGGCGGTGGCGCTGCAGGTAAGGTGCCTGCCTTACCGCTCTAGCCTTGGACG
>PVKC010029277.1:0-15165 GCA_004027635.1 Crocidura indochinensis
TTTCTTTCTCCATAGTACAAAAATAAACTTCTTTATTTGGGTTTCAATTTGCCTTGATCTTTTCTTCAGTTCTTTCAGTCCTACGTGTTCCAGTGTTTTAGTATTGGCTCTGATGAGAAAAATGTGTTGCAATTTTTTTTACCTGACTATATATATTCATTGACATATGTAGCCTATTGACATTGTGTGTAACTTTTTTGAAGGTTCATTTATGATCATACTTTTACATATATGTGTTAATTTTATTCTTTTTCCCTCTTTTAATATTTTTAAATAATTTTTATTATCACATTTCCCCTTCACTAATACATGCCAATTGTTTTTCTCTTCAGTATTTGTTTTATTATGTCTATAAAATTTCTATATTTAAGGTGTTCTCACATGCCCAATGAATATTAATGTTATTGATTGATATAAGATACTGCTGCTACACTGTATGTTAGATTTTCTTTTGTCTGAAGAATTATTTTTAAACAATTTTATTTGAAAAATTTTGTTTTTTATTTAAATTCTGGTTTTCCTAAACATGAACAGACCTGAGAATATTACATTGGCATTGGTGGAAGGTCTAAGGAACCTTGCTGCTGGTAAAATTTGGTAACACTATGGACCAAAACTGTAAACTATAGCTATCAATCAACACAAAGTGTGGAAAGAGTAATGGAGGAAGAAGGAGATAAAACAAGAGGTGATATAATGTCTGTGGTAGAGAGTCTTTGGTATTTCTATAATAGTGAGCAATAACTTTGTACGTTGAGTCTTATTAGCGAAGCTATGAAGAAAAAAAAATATTAAAAGTCTGATATGGTTATTTTAATTATTTATTTTAAATATGCATTTTATTTAATTTTTAAGCCACACACAGTTTTGCTGAGGGATGACTCTTGACAGTTGTATGGGAACCATAATGGATGTGAGTGATTAAAATCAGGTCAGCCATGTGCAAGTCAAGTGCCCTATCCTCTGTACCCATGCTGTAGCCTCCTAAATAAGTTTTGAAATTTTAATGTTTTATTTTTATCCTATTATTTTACTTTATTATGGCATCACAGAGGATTAGCTTCCCAGAATTTAGGAGACAACTGTCAGACCTCCCAAAGTTGTATCCAGCTACCAGCAGATGCTTCTGATCAATTTTCCTATTGCCTGTCTCCTCTGATAATTAATATTGTTTTC
Source organism: Crocidura indochinensis (assembly GCA_004027635.1). Classification (NCBI taxonomy): domain Eukaryota; kingdom Metazoa; phylum Chordata; class Mammalia; order Eulipotyphla; family Soricidae; genus Crocidura; species Crocidura indochinensis. The sequence continues at coordinate 1,177 of PVKC010029277.1, forward strand.
ACTGAGTTTAGCACTTAACTTTGTTAATCCTGGACAGATCATAAGCTTTAAAAATTCATAAATATTTTTTTTTCTCTGACATTAATCATTTCTGTTACAAGACCCATAATCAGCGCTTGAATTTGGGGGGGTTTGGGGGCAATTTCAAACACACTCAATAAGTATGGTCTTACTCCTGACTCTGTGTTCAGGATTCACCTGACAGGTTCAGATATTAAGTGGGGTGTCATAGATCAAACCCAAGTCAGCCACATACAACTCAAGAACTTTACCCATTATACTATTTTTCTGGTCAGCTGAACTTTAAGTATTGGATAATTTTTTATTATTTTTGTTTTCTGGACCACTTGGCAGTACTGGAGGGGAACTATACATTGCCAGTGATTGAACTGGGCCTCTCATAGACAAAAAGTATTTGCGTTAGCCTGCTGAGTTATTTTTTTCCAGTAAGGGCATATTATTTTTAATACCTGGTTGAGATTTTATTTTTATTTAGCCTGATTAGAGTTTGCAGAACTTCTTGAAACTGTTTATTTCCTTGAAACTAATAAATATATTTAATTTTGGATTGTGGCTATATAATTCCAATAGTATAGCATTCAGGATCTTTTCTATTGTCTGGTTTTAGATATGCAGTCTTTGTGGTCTTCTCTTATGGCTTGGCAACTGATTGTTTCTTTTGAAGGGGGTAGGTGCACAACCTGTGATACTCAGGGTTTACTTCTGGCTATGTGCTCAGAAATCACTCCTGGCTTGGGGAACCATATGGGATGCTGAGGGATCAAACCGAGATCCATCTGGGGTCAGCTGCATGCAAGGCAAACACCCTACCACTGTGCTATCACTCTGGCCCCTTGACAATTGATATTTTAACATTGAAAATTTGATCTGAAAAGGCATTGCATCTTCATTATCAGAGATTGCTTAGGAATATGTGTATAGAACAGATCACTTGAATATTATTAAAACTTGATCTCAAAGTCTTTCTATATTTTTTCTTATTTCCAGCATCCATTTTTTTCATTAACTTGCTGAAGTATTTACTTATTTAGCCTCAGCATATGCTCTGAGACCAGTTTTAAATTCTCCTACTTATTATTAAATTCTCTTCCTTACTATTTTAAGTCTCAGCAAGCTGATTTTTCTTCATTTCTTCCTTTTATTAACCTTCTGACTTTATATTTTTTTCTCAGTAAGTGGACATAATAGTAGATCTGAACATAGACTTTTCTCTCCATCAGCCTATAAGGCCATTATAAATTCCAGCTCACTAATTTCTGTTTGGTTTCTGCCCTTAAAATTGAATCAATTAAAGCCCTAATGTGAATTAGTAGTTCCAAATTTAGATACCACCTCAATTTATTTCCTTTCTCTTGGGTGTTTTGGTCTCTTAAGTACTGAATGCCTTCAAATAATGTCTTCTGTCCTCTAACTTCATAGTTATTATCAGTGGGAGCATTAGTCTGACCTAAGCTATGATGGATGCCATAAGAACAAAACACTAATATTTGCTCATCCCATTATAGTCTAATATATTTTTATTTTCCACATGAAAATTCAACTATAAATCACTGTAAATTTCTTGAGAAATCTGCAAAATATATTATAATATGACCTATTCCTTCATGGGTTAGTGCCCGCACAAAATTCATGTTTGGCAAGTCAGAGTATTTCATCAATGCTTTGACTACAAATTCAGTCTCTCTTTTATATTTTGACCATGATAAATACTGTGTTTGTTTGACATTGATCTAAGGTATTGATATATATTGCCATATTAAATTAAAAAATAAGTACATATTTCAAGATAAATAATGAGTTCACTCATTAAAATAATTGCAGTAAAACTTACCATCTCAGTCTCAAGCACATGATCATAAATAAGATAATGCTGATTTTTTGGTTTATTTTTGTTTGTTTATTTTGAGGTTACATTGGTGGCATTCAGGGGTTACTCTTGGCTCTGCACTCAGAAGTTGATACTGGAAGGCTCGGAGGACTATATGTGATGGCTTGAATCGAACCAGGGTCCTTCCTAGGTTGGCCATGTGCAAGGCAAATGCCTTACCAGCCCTGGTAATGTTGATTTATTCCCAGTAGTTAATATTAAATTGAAGGTATGTAATAAATAAATATATATACCTATTAACAGTATATTAAATATGCACCACTCCTTATATCACCAATGTTTTTACACACAAAACCATTTATGCATGTTTATTACAAAGGCAACTAGACATTAAAAAGACATAGAATCTTTTAATTAAATGTAAAGACTAAGGCAAAATATAAAAAATTATAATGGGGGGCCTGGAGAGATAGCACAGTGGTGTTTGCCTTGCAAGGAGCCGATCCAGGACCAAAGGTGGTTGGTTCGAATCCCGGTGTCCCCCGGAATCCCATATGGTCCCCCGTGTCTGCCAGGAGCTATTTCTGAGCAGACAACTAGGAAAAACCCCAGAGCACTGCTGGGTGTGGCCCAAAAAGCAAACAAAAAATTATAATAGGGAGATACTCCATTTAAAAAATTTTTACAAAGATAAGGGTGATCTATATAATATAGCTAAGAATATCTCCTCTCATAAAAATTTGGTTCTAACTGTACAATACTCACTTTTAAAATTTTACACTATTAAAGGTAGGTTAATAATTGTCCATGGGCCTAATATATATCATATACCAAGTTGTAATATAGAGCAACAGAGATTCTGACAGGGACACAAAGTGTCATGCTGATTTTAAAACTTTATGAAAAAAATGAGAATGGATAATTCAGTATTGGAGTCCTAAAGGCTTTTAGCAAAATAATTTCAAGTAACAATGAAAAACAACCAACTGGGGCCGGTGAGGTGGCGCTAGGGGTAAGGTGTCTTCTTTGCAAGCACTAGCCAAGGAAGGACTGAGATTTGATCCCCCAGCATCCCATATGCCCCCCACCCCCAAGCCAGGGGCAATTTCTGAGCGCTTAGCCAGGAGTAACCCCTGAGCATCAAATGGGTGTGACCTTAAAAACTAAAAAAAAAAAAAAAAAAAAAAAAAAAAAAAAAAAAAAAAAAAAAAAAAAAAAAAAAAAAGAAAAAAGAAAAAAAGAAAAAAAAACAATCAACTATTTTTGTATTATTTTTATCCTAAAGTTATTGAAATAGAAAAGAGCCCTTTGTTTAATGCTCAAATAAATTTAATTTAAGTAAATTAAATTGTGTTCCAATCAAGGTTCTAACATCCATCTTCTCTTCACCAGTCTCCCCAGTTTCCCTTCTGCTCGCCCACCCTACAACTATGGCACTTTTCTTCTTTTCTTCTGTCTCTCTTGCTCTCTCACTTACTCACACAATACACACACACACACACACACACACACACACACACGCGCGCACACACATACACTCACTGTCACACACAAGAACTCCGCCTAGTTCTTCTTCAGACTCACCATTTTCAGCTATTATTATCATAATGATCCCTTCCCTGTACTAACTGTACTCCTCCTGTGAAAAAATAGGTCAGAGACAAAAATGAAAAGTAAATTTTTTTCTCCCTTAATGCAATAGCAAAACAAACGTTCTACAAGCAAAATGTTAGGTTCTATTGTTGATACCTGCATTTTTGCTGATACAAATTATTCATTCATTCCTGATGATCTCCTACTTGGAGTGACCTGGCAATGACTGAGTGATTGAGGCAAGCCTTTGAATAGTTAGGTAAAAAGTGACCTTATTTATCTTAAAACATTGGCACATTGCTATTAGAACATTAATCACTTTGAGGCAGTCATTCTCCATCCAGTTACTGGAATAAATCAAAGGAGAATGAACCATATTACTTAACTTCGGAGCTCCACAAGGAGGTTGAGAAAATTATATGTTAGAGATCCAAGTTCTGAGTATTCTTCATATTAAGTCTCACTCGATATATTAAACCAATTGTAAAATCCTACTGGCAAACTGAATATCAACTCCATGAATAATCCATACTTACCACATTAGAATGTCACAAATCATTATTATTGATATCATTACCACAATCATCTCAAAAAAACATATATTTTAATGGACATTCACTCTCAGAAACCAAGCTTTTATTTCTGTATAATCCTACAAAAAAGTTATAATTATTCTTTCAAATATATAACACATCATTGTAATTTTTAGAGTAATTCATCCAGTTTTCATTTATTCAACAAATACTTTATGTCCACTGGTTGCAGATAATCTTCCAGGATCTGATGATAGCAAGTAAATGAACCAAATACAGATATGTACCATTATATTCACATAGAATTGAATGGATGGGGATATATATATATATATATATATATATATCTGGTATATATAAAAGTACATATATATATATCATATATATAAATGTAGGGGGGAAAGTAAAATCAGGTATAGACAAAGAAAGAAATGTGGGAAGTAAGAATTACTCCCAGTTGGTTATCATTTAACCATCTAGCTTCTTTTTAATATATAACATTTTTATTTAAACACCATGATTATAAACATGTTTGTAGTTAGGTATCAGTATTGAAAAGAACACCCCCCTTCACCAGTGCAACCTTCCAGCTTCTTTTATTTTATACTTAAATAATACATTCAGGACTGCCATATCAAGTTATAAAAATTTCTATTATTTTATCGTAATAGTCAACATTTCTTTTGCTTAATTAAAACTATAATAGAAGTGGCCTACTCATCATTTTTGGTGTTTGCTGGAAAAATTTCACCCCTTAGCAGGAGGCCTGTTACTTAGAAGCAATGATAGCAATGATAGTAATATGTTCAAAAGTCAAAAGGCAAATATAAACATGCTTATGTCAACTATGAAGAGGGAACGGTATATTTAGGAGTAAGACATGCCATGTTTCTTCTTCCCTTTGAATAAGGAGACAACCAGTTTATTGAATTATGTCTATTCAAGATAGGAATCTATAATACCCAAAGATGCCAGAAAAGTCAGATAATCTGCCCCAGTTCTTAATACTAGACAATTGAACTAAATTTGAATTATTGGATCTTGTTCAGAGTCCAGAATATTTTATTAAGAAAAATAAAAAAGAACTTCAGTTTTAGGCAAGCTAAATGTGATAAGAACCACAATTGGAAGGTCCATTTAAGAATTTCAGAGCCTTCCTAAAGCCATAAATCTAATGGGCTTTGGAAGAAGCGTTAATGCATTAATTTTCATGTATTTTCTGTGAAACTTTGATACTAGAAAGAAGAATCTGTCTCAGTATTTTTCTGGCAGGAGAAGTTTAGAATTTAAAACAATTGGAATGTATATATTATGTTTTGGCAAACTGGTTTTCATTAATAAAGAATATAAATTCCACTCAAATGGAATTTAAGACATTTTCATTCACTCTTGTATACAGTATATAGAACAGTACCTGTACCCTCGGGTTAAATCACTATCTTAGATTTATTATTTTCTAAGAGGATTAAACAAAGCAAATATGAAAATACTAAATGAACTGCAGAATTTTATGCTTTGTATTTGTCCAATATTATGTTTTGCTGGAAAGCCTCAAGTTACCACGTTCATTAACTCAAATTCCTTTGTTGTCACCACTGTAATACCTTATTCTACAAATGTGAAATCCCCTCTATCTGTTATTAGAGCACTGAATATCTTCAAGTTTTGGATCAGAGATAGTAAGGTACTTACCCTGCATTCAGCTATTCCTGGTCCAATCCCTGACATCACTTATGATTTTTGATCAGGAACAGAGCCAGAAATATTCCCCAAGCATGCCAAAAACTCCCTGCATTCATATATGCACATTTTTTTAAATTTACCAGGTAAAAGAAAGAAAATACAACCTGTTTATATAAGTGAATTCAGATTCACTCCTACAATTTCTTTCCAACACAGCTCTTCAAGAGGAAAACTAATTCATCTCGTAAGGTTGTGAGGTTCTGATCACTACAAGTATGAAATCATACTATACAAGCAAATGCCTTTGTTGTCACCTGCATATCTGCTCTTTCTGATGTATTGCCGGAGTATAAGATTTTTTTTTTTTTTTTTTTTTGGTTTTTGGGCCACACCCGGCAGTGCTCAGGGGTTACTCCTGACTGTCTGCTCAGAAATAGTTCCTGGCAGACACAGGGGACCATATGGGACACCGGGATTCGAACCAACCACCTTTGGTCCTGCATCGACTGCTTGCAAGACAAAAGCCTGTGCTATCTCTCCGGGCCCATAAGACGACTTTTGAAATAAACAAACAAAAAAAGTCAACCGAAAATCGGGAGTCGTCTTATACCCCGAGCATATCCGAAAAATGTTTCAATATGCCACTAGACGAATATTGCCACAAAATGAATTTTCCAACTTGCTCCTACACCAATCACTGCAAAGCTGCTCAGACCGCCTCTCTAACTCAGCCAATCCAAGCAGGTTTTTGATGTACCCGAATCTACACTGTCAAAAGCCTGCTCAAATGGGCCAAAGTCAGAGAGGAAGTCTATTACATTATACCCTTTGAACCTTTGCTTGTTGTGATCACTGTGGTACATATAGTTGCAGCACAAAAACGTTCTGTCTGATACAGCGAATATAGGCCTAAACCTATGCTTTAACTGCAAAATTAGGGAGTTGTCTTATACGCCCAGTCGTCTTATACACTGGCAAATGTGGTAGATTAGATGGTGGGAGAAGCAAGTGGAACACGAGATGTTGAGATAGGCTTTACTATCTGTTGTAATCACTAAATTAAAAGAAACCTTGTTTTTATTTTGAATCATATCCAACTACCAAATTAATATGGGAAAATATATCTGAAATTGATTCTGTAAAATGAACTAAGGATTGTTATAATACTTTTTCATCTCTTCTGGTTCTTCTTACATTGAAATTTTAAATCAGCTATTTATAATACTACAAATTATGCTTGATTTTTATTTTTATTTATTTATTTTTGAATTTTTTCTCACCTGCTGACACTCATGGGCTAACTCCTGTCTATGCACTCAGAAATCACTCCTGTCGTGGAGGACCATATGAGATATGGGGATCGAACCCAGGTCTGTCCTGGGTCAGCTACATGCAAGGCAAAATGCCCTACTGCTGTACTATTGCTCCGGCCCTATGCTTTATTTTTTTTTATCTAAAAACAAAGTGACTCCAACTTAATATGCATCTTTTCAAAATTTTCTCCTACCCCAATTCTTCATCTTTGACTAATGAGAATGTTTTTCTCAAAATTTTCTATTGAAAAAAAAGTTAACAAATGAAGATTATTAGTGAGTGCCCCTATGTAGTTTCTCGTCCCAATATTTATTTTCAATTAAGAATAAGAGAGCAATTCAGGATTTTCTAATTTCAAATATTGTCTATCCACATGATTTTTTTATAACTATGTGAGAATAGAAAGATTTTAAATTTTTCCATTTCTTGCACATAAACCTTCATTATAATTTCTTCTCAGGAAATTGTTGGAATTTGCTCAACATTAAAAGGAATTAATTGCCTAAATTATTAAGGCAATTAAATAAGTCATTTCCTCGCATGAATATTAATGAATATAGTTTGAGGGTATAGGAAAAGAAAAGGCAAAGAAAAGGAAGGAAAATGCTAATAATGATTGATGTTCAGTTAGTGTTTATTAGTTTCACATTGCATCCATTATACAGATGGAAAAACAAAGTGTAGAGGAATTATCTGATTTTCATAAAAATCAAAGAATTAACAAAACACTATTACAGCACTATATGTGAAATTTATATATGCCTCATAGAAGCACATTCAAAATTCACGAAGTTACGTAGTATTTGCCTAAATTTTGAGTGTAATATCACAAAATCAGACATTAGCAGAAAGGCTTTTGCAATAAGCTGTGTCGGGGGTACAATTTTTGTCTACAATCTTCCATCTTCTTTCTACTGAAGAAAGAAAAATCATTTGATAGATCTCTATGGTAAGGTAGAATTGAATTTTTTTGATTCATCTCGGTGTTTAATTGGTCAGTATATGAGAAAATAGAGGTTGAGGAGAATTAAAAATGTTTATAGGGTCATCATTTTAATGGACTCATTATTTAAAAAGAATAAGAACACTAAGCTAAAATACAGGCTAAGACTCAATTTTCAACTGTGTGTAGGAGAAATATTTCCCTCTGTGCGTTTCATACTGCACTTCATGAAAATAGAAAGGTAATTATATTACGCTGCATTGTGGTGAACTTTCCAGTTCAAATATTTGAAGATGTCTGTGAAGCTAAGCATGTTATTATGCAATCAGTTAATTATCCCATAGAATTAGGTATTATCAATATTCTTTAGACCGAATCATAAATGTCAATAATCTCGTTAGATTTTATGGACTTTCCCTTCATTCATTTATTCAATCATTCCTTCATTTAATTCTATTTGCCCAAGGTTTACTATTACCACTCATATAGCTGTTGAGGAAATAACAGTTTACAGGTCAAGACACTCTATACATGGGGAGAATTTATGAACAATATGCATGATAATAAGGAAATTACCCAGTAGACTAAAAAGGATTAAGTGCTCATAAAATAAAACAAATAGAGAAGGATAAAGGGATTCTGGTACTTGGAAGAGTGTGGGTAGTATTTGAGCAAATACATAAAGATAGATTTAGTTATGACTAGAGAAAGAGGATGCATATTCCAGACTAACTATATAGCTTTTCTACAGATTCCAGAGAGAGGGCATTGGGGGTCTGACAAGCATACAGGCATATTCAATCACAGGTTTTACAGTGGTTAGCAAGCAGAATTATTTTCTTAGCTGTAGTAATAGATTCGCAAATAATAGTGACAGACTGCAAAGCAAAGCAGGCAACATGCCTTCCTTGATTACTGAAGAGATAACGTAAGACAAAACTATTCTAGGTTTTAAGAAAGAATTAGGTTTGGGTTATTAACTTTAAAGTATACAACCAACTGCTGTGCTCTGGGAGGATATTTTATTTCCTTGGGAAATCACTTACTGATATATTCTATCACAGAATATCTGTAAGAACATTTTACACTATTCTTTATCTATATCTTAATAAAAAGATGTATTTTACTTCCTCTAAATATACTTTAAATATGATATACATGTAAGTAAAAGCTTGTGGTTGCATCCCAATAAAGGGGGTCACTGAGATTTTCTATCCACTTAGAGAGTCTTTTCCAATTATTTATAACACGCTACTATGCATGTATACGTTCAAGGACTATGAAAAGAATATAATGATAAGTATATGATTACTTGCAGTGATGAGTTTAGTCTGGATGGCCTTGAGGGCACATACACAACTATAATTTTAAAGTAGATTTCCACTCTCCTCTCTAAACCCCATATAATTAGAGCAACAGAAAAAGCTTCCTAAATATTTAGTGTGAACCTCAAAGGAAATGTAGAGAAATGATGGGATTCAAGATAACACAACAACTGATGTCATAAACAAATATTCAGAAGTAGAGCATTCATACTGTATTGGAGATACAAAATATTTTTCCCAAGTTTAAAATAACAGTCACACATTACTATTGCTAATGGCATTCTGAATAAATGTAATTTTTCAAAAAGGGCTGTTTCACCTTTGAAATGGGATTATTCATAAGGAGACCTTGACAGAATAAGTTGAGTGTTCCCTAAGAAATGGAAAATTCAGGGCCTAGAAATAGAAATAGAAAAAGGGCCTAGCAAAAGAGCTGAAGTATTTGTCTGGCATGTATTCAAGCCCAATTAAATACCCAACACCAGCAATAATGACCCCTGAGCAGAGTCAAGAGATGTCCCTAAGCATTTGAACAAGATTGTGGAGCCATGGGAGCTGGAGGTAGCACAGCAGGTAGGAAATTTGCCTTGCTCAGAGCAGACTGGGTTCCATCTGCAGCATCCTGTATGGTCCCTTGAGCCACCAGGAGTAACTTCTGAATGCGAAGCCTGGAATAATCCCTGAGTGCCACTGGGTGTGCCACCAAAAAAAAAAAAAAAAAAAAGCTTTGGGGAGAGAGTGAATTGGTTGAGTGTGCATCATAAAAAGTCCCCACATATATAAAGTAACCAGAAAATCAACTGATGAAACCACATGACTCTAATCACTCTCATTTACAAGCGTTTTACAGTATTACCTACATTTATATTGATACCAAGGACGGTTTTATATAATTTCTTTGTTGTATGATTCATAGAGATAATGACATTTAACTGTACGAATTCTTCATTAAATATGTACATAAGTTTGAATCTATTCCTAGATACAAATATTCTGTCGAGTAATATGAAATTAGGTCAGGAAACTGGGGTTGAAATGGTGCAATGCATGTTTTATAGAAGTTCAGTTCTACGTGTTGTCTTTGGTACCAGATGTCCTATAGCCCAACACCCCAGGCATGACCTTGGGACTTCCAGAACCACTGAACAAAAGAAGCTCTGCCTAAGCACTGAACCATCAGGCCTGCACCTCAGAGCTGAGCCTGGCCTGGACTGGCCTTGGAACCTTAAGCACTGCTGGGGAAGCAACCTCCCAAATAGATGATAAAAAGATATTCTTAATTGCATAGCAGGGAGATATTGTGATATAAATCTCATGCAGCGAGTTAAAATTATGGTAAAAATTATCAGAAGAAAAAAAAATGAATCAAATGTTAATAGTGGCTCTCTCCAGGTCAGAACAGAATCATGTGGATGATTTTGCTTTTCAAAGACTTTTCTCTTTTATTATCTGTATTATCTATCTTTTAATCTATATTATCTATCTTTTAATCTTAATACTTTTAAGACTAAGAGTATAGACAAGTAAAAACTTTTTGACTCCAAACGTTATTGTGTATTGATATTTTCTACATTTATTTGTCGATCAACTATATCTTATAAACAAGATTTTATTGCTTCTTTTCAAATCCCAGCTTGTCCCCCCCTTGTCATTTCTTCTTCCCTTGCTCTCCTTCTTCTTCCTAAATATTTGAGGTAAATCTCAGTTTTTTTCTCCAGTTGCAAAATTATCCTTTAAAATCACTAACAGCCCTTTCAAGAAAGCCTCCAAAATAAAACATTGCTTAGAAGATTACTGCAAAAATGTAACAGAAACCTCAAAGTATCACTATAAAAAGATAATTTTCTTTCCATACCTTAGGAGAAAACAGAAACACAATGATGAAATTTAACTAAGTGCTAAATTGTCATAATTTTGCAATATATAATATCAAGTATTATAACTAAAACATAAAGATAGCACTTTGTGAAGTTATATTTAATATCATGTATGAAGTCACAGAATTAATTGGAAACTATACCTTATCTCAATCTCTAGTTACTCTTGATTGTCCTTTGTCACACAATACTTCACAAATTATGTACCATAAAACATTCATACTAAAATTATTTGAGACATTTACAAAACAAGTATTGAGCTCAACTGAAAATCACCGTGAACAGGAATTGTTGCTTGGGAAATAGAAATTTTCAACCGCCCCAAAGCTTGACACAATTCTAATATCTTCTCTGCATGTATTTATCTTGTCTTGGAAAAAGTTTACCCAACCAAATTTCCAATAATTGGGTCTCTGCAGACCCTGCACTTGAGTACATTCAACTATCCTTTTAGAATTTGAGAGTTCTTCATTAAATTGTCTGTGCAGTAAGGAAAAACAGGCCCTCCTTTAATCTCTACATTCTTTTTTTACTGCTAAGACATCGCCTCTACAGACTGTGAAGTTTCTTCTGAGTTACATAGGAAAAATATTATTCATATGCTTCCTTTACACCAAAAAATAAAATTCCGAGAGGCTTGATAGATAAAAAAATATAATCCTAAATTCAGTTAGCTATTTAGACTACAAAAAACAGCCTTGAAATAATAATCATGGGTCTTGATGAAGTCCAAGTGATAGAGCACAGCCTTTAGGCTTTGTTCCCAGCAGCAGGAGGATCCTGGGTTTGATGTGGCCACCAAAACATTAGTGACTACAAGAAGGAAAACTAACAGCAACAAAAACAAATAAACAAGTACTCATTTGGCTTATAAATAAAGCACAAGATGTTATTACAGAGTTTAGATAGGAATAGAGAAACTGTGTGGGTGCTCAGGACATGGGATGATACAACATATTTACTTACACTTATAATTAACAATTATCTAAATATTACTTTAGATTCTAAAGTCGCTGAAGGCTATTTTAATTGTCTTTTGTAGCAAAATGCTTTTTAAAAATGGAAACCAAGTTAATGTTGTCATTTTTAAAAATTTATGTATTTTTTACTCTTGGAAGTTTTCTAGGAGCAAACAGCTGCACTAAGTGCTTACTCTTGGCTCTATGATCAGTGATCACGCAGTGCTCAAGACAATTCACAATACTGGATATCAAACCAGGATCAACTTCATGCAAATAAGAACTTCTTTATTAACTCTCTGGACCAATGAGTTCATTTTAAAGCAAGTCTTCAAATTCTTTGATATGCGTTGCAGATGAAAGTTAAGCTTATATTTGTTCTGTCTCTAATTAGTAACAAATAATCAAATAATCAAAATGATACTGTAAAAAGAAGGCAGCCTCCACTTTTGAGCTGCCTTGGGATACTTGATGATGGATCACAGCTGCTCATGGAAAGACACAATTGTAAGTCCACAATTTTCAGCTATGTAAGTGAAACATCTTGGAACTAGATGACCAGCCATGCCCACACTGTCCCAGATGGCACCACACTGCAGATTAACTGACCCTGATAAGACCTGCCCAATTTAGACATGAGAACAAAAAAGTAATGTTTTATGTTTTATGCTATTAAGCTCTGGAGTCCATTGGCATATAACAGTAGGTAAGCAGAACAGATTTTAATGCCTGGAAGTAAGGTGTTACTGTGATGAAACTTAAAATACATGGCTCTGGGACCAGGTGGCAGACACAAACTAGATGTTTTCTGCAGACTATTAGTGGAAACTTAAAAGATCTTAAGGAGAATGTTGAAAGACTAGAAGACTATCAGGAGTCTTAAAGAAAAGAAGACAGGGATGCATTAGTAATATATGAAAGAACACCTCTGCATGTGGTGGCCAGAGTTTTTGACCCTGTCACCAAAATGTCTGTAGGAAATAAAAATAAAATAAATTCTATTAATTTTGATGATTTAATTAAGTATTCTATACAAAGACATACTTTACTTTAACATCACATGGCTTCTTCTCATTGCCAAAATAAAATATAAATAGAGGGAAAATAGCTCAAGAAGGAACATTTTCACCAAGACTAACTAGATTAAAAAATAAAACTGTTTTCCCATGGCAACTTCTCCTGAGAAAAACTGTTTTCAAATGAATGATGTCTCGGTCCACAGATAAAATAAAGAATGGAACAATGTGATACTTTACTGTTAATATCTCAGAATGATCTGCGGTTTCTCACAGCAACTTGCAGAGAGACAAAAGACCCTGTGAGGAAGGACAGAGTCTGTCTAAGATCTTTCTGTTCAGAGTCAAAAGCATAGAGCAGAGTTGTTTTGCTATATTTCTGGTCAAGGAGGGCTTATCCTAGAGATTTCTGATTGTAACTTTTGTCTAATGAAGAGGATTATACATTTATTTGCTAGTAATTTACTAGCTCTTAAAGAAAGTAGATTGACTTGGATTTAAAAGACACTAAAGAAAATAGATCACTAAACTCTAAAACCTTTATAGGAATGAAGCAGAGCAAGAAGACACCTCATCTCTACACACAAATTGTCTGTCTGTTCTGAAAAAATAAGAAATGAGTCAGTAGGATCAAGACTCAGAATTCCAAGAGTTGGGGAGGACAATTACTTGCTGAAAGAGTTACTTGTTACAAAGAACTAAGGAGATGCAGTCAATATATTGAAGATTGATGATTCATCTATGATAACTTTGTGACTCTCTTTTTCAATAATGCTGTCTTTATAGGTTTTATTCACTAAATCCTATCCATTCTGTTTGGCAATTTAACTTGCAGTTCTTCTAAAGCAGGGGTTCACAAACTTTTTAAACAGGGGGCCAGTCCACTGTCCCTCAGAT
>PVKC010029279.1:0-15168 GCA_004027635.1 Crocidura indochinensis
AGGGGAAGACTTCTAAAGGACTTCTAAAGGACAGCACAAATGGTCGTCAGATACTGGAGTATGAGCTGAAGCCAGGCTGCTCTGAATTCCTCTGGGGCTGAGTAGCTGGAGAAATTGCCCTGGTTAGAGGTGAGGTAGGGTGGGGTGTACAAATACTGATGTTGAGGGTGTTACTTCATCTACTCTGGAGGTGAAAAGCTTTCAGTCCGTGGCCCACTCAACTATCCACTTCCAGGCTCCTTCCTGGTCTGGGTTTAGGAGCAGACTGCCAGAGGTGAGGGGTGAGGTTGCCTCTGATGTTGGAGTTTCTTTGTCCTAAGGGTCTGAGACTAGAAAAACAACATGAAAATTAGAGCTGCTAACAATCTAGTCTGTGGTCTTATAGCTGACTATTGTCCAGCACTACTAATAGAAATTTGCTGTTTCCTGAGCAGCCTTTGTTCATTGGCTCTTACAGGAGAAGGAAGTGTTGGTAGCAGAGAAAGAGATAATAATTTATGCTTTATAAGCAGGACAAAAAGTCACCAAGATGACTTCGAGAAAGGTGCAAAGGCAGCAATATGTTCAGTTGTTCATCGAAATTAAACAATGCAGTAATGGAAGTCCTTGTCATTCTAAAAGACTCACTTCAATGGACCCAATTTTCATCTTTGTGGTAGTGAAATAACCCTTTCGAACACACTTCTGGGGTGGAAGCTTGATTATACCCCCCCCATGCAGAAAAACTTATCCGTGAGCTGAGTTGGTGTCCCACTGAGACAGGCTCTGTGACTCCAAGGCAGAGGGAAACCTAGTTTCTGGACTCTTGCAAGAAGCCCTTCATTCCTCCCCTATCTTCATTCCTTCCTTATTCACTCATGTAGATACTGGCCATGAGCAGTTTGGAAAATCAAAATAATCTGGTGGGCATGGAGTGAAAATCCCAGCCTACTTCTACCCCTCTTAAATTCAAAAAAGAAAAACAATCCACTGACTCATGCTACTCCCTTCCTTAAGAAATGCGAATCAAGATCTCTGACTATTTGGATATAGGTCACAGACTTGAATTATTTGGGACAATCTCTTTTTATGACTTCTGTTGTTGATTTTGGGCCACATTGGGCAATGTGCAGGGATTATACTTTGATCTGTACTTACTAGTGGAGTATGATATGAGAGGCTGGGGACTGAACCCGAGTTGACCACATCTAAGGCAAATAGCCTACCTGTTCTACTATCACTCTAGCCCCAGATTTTTTTTTTATTAATTTGTGGTACTGGAGATTGAATCCAGGGCCTTATACAAAGCAGTATTGTTTTACTAAAAACAGGTCTATAGAGGACATGAAAGTACACAAACTGTTGAAATAAGGTTGAGCCAGTTAAAATGCAATGAAGGTTTGCTGAAAAAAGTGAAAAATCTTAAAGGTTAAGATTCTATTTTTCACTGATGGCAAGCATTACACCAAATTTGAGCAAAGACAGAATCAGAGGCAATTCAATAGCTAAATAGGGTTTATAGTAGAAGCTTGCTATCATTCCCAGTGTTTGATTTTTTATATCATCCTTTCCATCCATCACTATAGCTTTGTAGGTTTACGCCAAAGAGATTCAGCATAAATTATGTTTTTGAAAGACTGATCTTAGCTTAGTGCAAAACTAGCAAGGATGAAGAGCATGGAAGAAACAAAGACTGATTCCTTGTTCTCTGATTTGCTAGAGAATAAAAGATTAAAGAGATATTCATGTCCCTGGAGGAGTACAAATGATCTTCATAGTATTACTGAGGGAGCAGACAGAGTATGAAAGTTCTTGACTTCCTGGCCACACAGTTTAGAGCAGGGAGGATAGATAGCACAGGGCCTATGACTCTGTTCTGGGTCACTCATGTCTGCATGTCTTGTTGGAGAGAAAACTAGAAGATACAAGACAGCCAGGAGTCAGATGGGGCCTGAATAAGCTTTTCCTTTGCCCTTCTGCTTCTGTAGTGGGTATTGGGCTGGAACTGAGAGGCTATTCTGGAATCAGAGTGTCTGTGTGCAAGTTAGAGGTAGGTGCTGGAGAGGGGGATAATGGTGAGGTTAGTCGTTTTCTGGCTATTGAACCAAATTTACTTGTTTGCTCTTGCATCAACATGATGCCCAAATATAATCTCAGGAAAATAAACTTAACTGGATTATGAGCTGAAGACTCATGTGGCTTTTTTTCCCTGCTAGCATCTCCACAGCTGTTCTAGGACAAACATTGCCCAACCAGACTGCCAGTCCGACAGGATAAATCTGAAGGACTCAATTGCCTGCGAGTAATTTACAGAAAGAGCTTTGAAATGCTGTATGTGATTAGAAAGAATAACCCTGGTGGAATTCTCACCAGCTTTCTAATAATTTTGGAGACCCTCCCTTTTTTACTTTTAAAAAAATGGTTGGTGTCTGAAAGCAAAATCATTGTTTCTGCTTGAGAAAAATGATTGTTATATACATTTGGCAAAGTTTAAAAACAAATTTGATATGGTTGCTGTTTGGATTCTAACCCAGCTTCCCCCACAAACACATGCTGTTTGGTTTGATTTCCCAGACCACACACACAGAGAACTGAATGTTCCCTCAGAGATCGGAGTCTTATCAATGCTATAGCTAGCAGAAGACTTGATCTTTGACCACCTGCTTGCTCATAGCAATACACAGTGAGTACAGGCCCTTCCTTTACTAATAATGTATGTGAGCTGTGACCAGACAACACTCACAGTCTATCTGCTTTGTTATTATAAACACAGCTAGGTTAAGTTCAATTGGTCCAAAACCTACTTTCTTCCTAAGTCTGTCGAGGTCATTAACTATAATCACCCATAACGCTTCTATGTTACTGAATCTGCTCAGCCCGTGTTGTAGACTGAGGCCTAACCCAGGACCAGCTCTGCTGGGAGGTAACAGTGATCATAGTGAGGATGTGGGAAGATGTGTCTTTCCACATCACCTCTCTGTCTCCCTCATTGAAGGACCACAGTCCCATCTGCCCCAAATAACTGGAAGAAAATGCACACTGAAAACTTGGGCCAAACTATGCATTTTTTGCTTGTTCATGAAATGATTTTTTTTTAATTTCCTCCATGTCTGTCTTTCTTAGTTCACTGAGATCTTGCCCTGCACAGGGCATTTGGCAATTTCTTATCTTTTGGAAAATTACCTATGTGCTTCTCAGAGATGATCAGAGACTGGGATTGAGTTTATATGCTGTGTGAAGCACCCACCTTTTTAAAAATTTATTTTTGTTTTGTTTTGGGGTCACACCCAGCAGCACTCAGGGGTTACTCCTGGCTCTACACTTAGAAATTGCCCCAAGTAGGCTAAGAAGACCATATGGGATGCTGGGATTCGAACCACCATCCTTCTGCATGCAAGGAAAACGCCTTACCACTGTGCTATCTCTCCTGCCCAAGCACCCACTTTTAGAGGCAAAGTTCTCACTAAAGTGTGGTAGTGGATGGGAAGAGAGTGAAAGAGAAGGTAGGAAGATGACACAGAAATTTAAAATTCTGGTGTTTTGAGGCTGGATAAGCCTCAAGCTTCAGATATGGGACAGATCATATTTGTTGGGTGAGATAGAATAAGAGGGAATAAATAACTTAAATATTTTATTCTTTGTTTATAATTCTATTATTATTGTGATTTGTGGGGCACAGCTGGTGATATTCAGGGGGTATTCTTTACTCTGTGCCCAGGAGAGACCCTTGGCAGTTCTCAAGGAACTATATGTGGTGTTGGAGCTCAAAGTGGGTCCAACTACTTGTCAGGCAAGCACCTATACTATAACTCTGGGCTGGAAATAGCTTGTGTTATTCATTGTATTGTCCATGTCGCTGATTTGTTTCTTTAGGCATGAAATTCACTTTGAGATTTTAAAAACTGTTTTCATTTGTTTCTTTATTTGAGTCAGCTTTGCTCATTTTATGATCTGTGCTTTTTAAACCTTTATTTATTTTCAGGATTTATAAAAATGTCCACATTATTTTTTTGGACAACCTCATAGTTACCCCTGGGTGCATGGGCAATGGTTTTGAAAATCCCCAAAGAATGGCAACTCTAACAAAACATCAAGCCCTCAACAACAACAAAAAAATTTACTGAACACAGCCCGGGCCACATTCCTCCAACCCTCTAGGGAGAACAGACCAAAGAGACAAACCTTTCACTGTGCCTGAAGATCAACCTGCAAGGGCTCTGAGGAATAGAGGAAGGGTGTTTTTTGGTGAGGGCCACTTCTGGAGGACCCTCTCCTGCCACTCCAGAAATGTGAAACAGCGTTGGGTATCGATGGCGTTTGGAGAAGAGGTGGAACCCTGTTCTGTTTGTGCTCATAACCACTCTGCTTCCAAGAGTGGAGGACAGAAGAGTTATTTTTAATTCTTGTTTTGTTCCCCACTTCCCTTTCTACTGTTGATTTTGTGGTTGCAATGACAGCAGTTGCACACACGCTCAGTGGCGGTGTTTGCACATTTGGTTGTGGTGCTTATCAGGGGTCATGCACTTCTTGTTGTGGGTCTTGCATATGCCTGTGTGTGGTGTGAGCAGAAACTGGATCCCAGAGCGAAGAGCTGTCAGCAACCTGCTCTGCACAGACTGGCGGCACCTGTGCTTCAGCGCTCAGGTTCGTACAGGTTTCCAGGGCAGATGCTTTAGCTCCTGAGCCCTCTCCTGTTCCCAATCCCCAAACTTACTTTGTGTTGTTTGTATAGGGTGGAAGGAAAGACTTGTGTTTTTTTATGGCAGCATCACAATTTAGATGTAGCTATTGAGTCCTAGCTGAAAAACGTTTGCTAGAGTGTAGTTCTGGGTGAGTTGAACTGTTTCTCTTAAATCTTAAGTGCTTTTCCTGCTCAAAACACATCAGTGGCAGGTTCTCTGAGGGGCTGTGAGAAGTCAATAAAAGCAAGCTTCTGTGCATGATTTTGAATGACCTGAGTCTACTGGTAATACTTAACTGAGATCATTTTGGTTTATCCACACCTCTGTGCCTCGGTTTATTCATCTGTAAAATAGATGTGATAATGACGCATCTGTCTTCTAAGTGTGACCTGGATTGTTGTTATGATTCAAAAGTTAGTAAGTGTCAGTACTTAGAACAGTCCCTGGAAGGTACACATAGTTGCTGATATTATTGAGGATTTCTTTTTGGACCTGGTGGCACTTAGGGCTTACTTTTAGTTTTGCACTTATGGATCACTCCTGGTGGTACTTAGGGGAACATATGTGTCACCAGGAATTGAATCCAAGTCTTCCTCATGCAAGGAAAATACCTTAGCCCCTGTGCTTTCTCTCTGGTCCCCTTTTTATTAAAATAATAAAAAATTTAATTTGTAGAAATGATTTACGATAGTGTAAATTATTAAAGTATAATTAATGTTTTAGGGGCATAGTGCTGCTACACCATACCCATAACCAGGCTGTCCATGTACCTCAATCTCAGGGTCCCTTGTCACAGTCTCCTCCCTTTGACATCCTCCATACTTCTATAGTGGAGTTTGTAATTCTCACTAGTACCACCGAGCATGCATTCTGTACCCTAACCTCACCATTAACTGTCATTATGGAAAAGACTAGCTTATGCTTGTCCCAGGTTCCCTACCCCACTATCTTCCTTTGCCTATATTTTTCTTTTTGAAACACACCTGACAATGGGCAGGACTTACTTCTGGCTCTGTGCTCAGAATTACTCCTGGCAGGCTTAGATTCCAGGGATCCGAGCAGAGAGTCAACTTCGTACAAAATAAGCACCTTACCCTCTGTGTTACTGCAATAGCCTGCCCACCCCCCTATTTTTGGATCATAACTTTGTGAATTCTCATCACCTCAGACCTTCTGTTATCCCTTTTTCCTTTGATTTTTGAATGTGAATAAGAGTCTTCTGTAGGCCTCTGAGGTCCCCCAAGACATCTTGCATGGTTCCAGCAAGGATTGCTATAGGTCCGGATGGCGAAGGGAATGGACTGTATATTCAAGAGGCAGCACAGTTTTCTGCTTTTGTTTTTATTTTAATTTATTGAAACCATAGTGATCTACAGTGTCTTTCACAGTTGAATTTCAGATATATTGTGAATCAGAGTCATTCCCACCACCAGTGTCAACCTCCCTCCACCAATGGACCCAGAATGCATCCTATACCACCACCCTTTGCCCCCTGTCCTGCCATCTTTTCTTTCTTCTTAGTTTTATGGAAAAATGCAGAAGGGCTGGAGAGATAGTACAGCAGTAGGGCATTTGCCTTCATGTGTCTGACCCAGAAGCAACCCCATTTGATTCCCAGCACCCATATGGTCCTTAGCCTGCCAGGGGTGGTTTCAATCCATGGCAGAGTCAGGAGTAATCCCTGAGCACCACTGGGTGTGGCTCAGCCAACTAATCAATCAATAAAAATAAAGTTTTTTTAAAAGAAAAATGCAGAAATATGTGGTAAAACAAAGTAATTCATGTAGCAAGATTCTATGAAAAAGGTGGAAACCCCTACTATACTAACAACTATCATGACTATCTTAATGAGTGAGAGAAGTAAAACACCTGTTTCGAATACGGGCAGGGGTTGGGAAGGAGGGAGGGGGAGCACTGTTGGTGGGAATGTTGCACTGTTGAAGGGGGGTGTTCTATTTATGACTGAAACTCAACTACAATGATGTTTGTAATCAAGATTTTATATAAAAAGATGATAAAAGCATAAGATAAAATTAAATAAATAAAAGGGGTATGTATAGCAGTGGATTTATACTTTGCATAGGCATAGCATCTTTTTTATTATTTGTTTTTTGATTTTTAAATGATATCAGTAGGAAATGAAAAAAGTAGAGATTAAAATAGGCTCATATGCTCATGAAATGCCCTGAATTTTCACGGGAAGATCTTCTAAACTGTACATGGGAATCCCAAGATCCTCAGGCTTCTTGCATTTCTGCAGTGCTGAGGATTATACAAGTGACTCCAGTGGTGCAGAGGTACTGCAGAACTGCATGTGGGGATGCTGAGTGGATGCTGCAAAACCAGGAATCAAGCCAAAATGGACCATATACAAGGCATGCTATTAACCTCTGGTATTTCTTCTCCAGTCTTCTCCTGGTGTTTCTAAAATGAGTTTACTAGTTTCATTCTTCATGTTACTGTAGTTCCAGAATGATACCATTGCTATTTTAAGATAGAGAAAGGATATTTCTGTCTTCTCTGAACATGGCAAGGCTCTGCATTTGCCTTCTGAAGCTATTTCCCTTTGGAGTACATTCCACAGAAGAACCAGCATTGTTACGGTTCTTTAGTGAAGAGTCCAAAGCTCAAGACAAAGGCTTTAGCATTCCTTTATGATAGGCATGTGGAGGTGAACATGCTGTTTTAGACTGAGCCCCAAATCCCCAGATTGTGAGTAGTTAATCCATATGCTCTGTGCAGCCTGGCTATTGACATTTATTAGCCAAGAGTGTGGCTGCCAACACAAGTTTTGAGTAGATTGTGGTATAAACAGATTTCCTCTTTACACGTTCTAATCAGTGCAGAAGGCCTGTTTTTATTGAAACCGTATCTGAGCTTAAGCTTCTCCACACATGTAGGCGCACATACACAGAGTTTAAATTGTATTTATGGTGGGTAAATGTTCTAATTACTGAGCTGTGTGTGTGTTCGGAGGGGAAAATTAAATCAGAGACCATGGGCGGCCAGGATGCCCTTCGGCTCTGCTTTGGCTTCTTTCTGGTTTCAGGCTTTGAGGAATCAGTGCCATGGAATAGTGGGTGACAATCCAGGCAGACATTTGTCTCCCAGCTAATTTACAATGTGATCTACAGATTTTATTTTCTTTGATGCAATGAAGTTGATCCATTACTGCCTGCTTCATCTTAACACATCCCAGAGCCATTTGTACCAGGCAGTGCTTCTGGGTAAGGTCCTGGATCTCATTTTGCAACTGAACATACATGAAATGCTTCACGTGAAAAGGAATGTCCTTGACATTGTGCCCACAAACCCCATCCATGGTGATGATGACGTGCGTCAATGGCTGTTCACCAGGCAAGGCCCCTGCAGCTGGGGAGTTCACATAGGAGAGTTCAAGTTCCCAGAGCTCTGCAAGCTGCTGGCTATAGCTAACCTGTGGGTGCTGACTGGGCTTGGAAAGCAATTGCCAAGGTTGCTATGCAGTTAGCACAAGGATGAAGATAGTTGCAAAAAAACGAGCAAAGTACACAGGCTCAGGACGTGTAGAACTTAATCCAGCCAGGTCTACTCAACCACAGTCATTTTGCTGCAGCAGGCAGAATGCCTTCTTAATTGAGGTTTGAGCTGACAGATGATGGAGGGAAATTTTTGTCTCACCCACACTCCCAGATTATTCTGCTTATTTTTGAACACACCAATCCGTCTGCCAGGCAGATCGTGCAGGATCAGACCTGGCATCCTAAACTGAATGTCTTTCTGCTGACAGTGGAAAGGGAACACATCCAGGGCAGTCAGATGGGGCTTCTCAGGTGGGTTCCAGATGTCAGGTTGATGAATGTGGGATCAGGGCTGCCAGCAGCCAGACAAGATGAGAGCATGATCCCCAGGAAGTGAGCTTGGTGGTAGCAGCATCTGGAGTGGAGCCATCTATCCAGCTCTGAAACAGGCAACGGGCCTTCTGTCTTAGCACAGCAAAATGCCAAGAAAATTGGGTACTCCTTCAGAAAACATCCCTGGCCACAGATGACTTTCTAGTCATTTTCCATGTTTCTGAATCCTGAGAGCTTGTTCCCTTGAATTAGCATCTGTATTTTTCCACTAGGCAGTTCAACCTAGGATTTCCCATGGGAGATACCTACTCAAAGTCAGGGTCTTTGCTGATGATAGCCATGAGTTTCCAGAACATGACTTTCCAAAGTGTTGTATATTGAGTTATCTTTGGTGGTGCTCAGGGGACCCTGTGAGATGCTGGGGATTAAACTTGAGTAGTCTATGCAAATAGAAAATATTCTACTTGCTGCCATTGCTCCTGCCCTTTTATTGTTTTTGTAAATAATTCATTGAGTGAATTATAAAATTATACACTATTGAATTTAAGGTGTTTAATGTTCCAACACTAATCCCTTAGCCAGTGTCCACTTCCTTTCACTAATATCCCAGTTTTCCTCTTTGTAGCAGGCTCTTTTTCTCTTTTTTTTCTTAGCCTCTGTAGTTTATAGAACTGTTACTGATAGGGTATCTTGTTTATCACTTTAGTGTCTCCTTCCTTTTCTAATACCCCATACACCTCCTCTACTGGCAAGCTTCCTTTTGAAGATCAGTTCTCATATTCTTTATTTCTATTGCCATTGGGCATCTGCCCCCTTGTCAGGTTCTTGGTTCTGGAGCTCCGTGCTGAAGCAGATGGGGGGGTTCATGCCTGTCTCCTCTCTTTTCTTTCTGTCCAGAGAATGTGTGGGTACAGCCAGTAACCTCTTGCAAAGCTAAATCAGCAGAGGAGAGATGGACAGGAATATGAGCACCAGAGTCTCATATGCACCACATTGAAATCTCTATTGAGAATATCAGCCATAGCTTTCTCTAATGGGGGTGGGGTGCGTCTGTTTCCAAATGAGGTGTTAGTGTTTGTGGGGTGATAACCCTGTCCCACTGAATTATAGTGAGAAAACAACTCAGTTGCCTACAGAGCCAAACACAAACCTCAGAACCACTGAGCTCATCCGTCAAACAAATTGTAGTTTAGGAAATGCAGGACAGAGAAAAATGCACAAAAGAAAAGATTTATTTATTTGTACAAAAGTAGAATGACAGGCGTTTGAGTGGATCCAAATAGCATTTAGGGAGGGGAAAAAAACCCATGATTCATTGCCAGCTATTAAATCTTGTTTATCCATCTTTAAACTAACCAGAAACACATTTGGGGGAAAGGCTGGGGAGTAGTTGAAGCATGAAGCTGCCTGTGGGGGCCGCCTGGGCCTTTGCTGCATGCTGAGGGGAAGCAAGCGGGCATCTGAGGTGTGGGGAGCAGGGACGACTTTCCAGTTAGGCCGCCCAGAATCCCTCACTCTAGACCTTGTAAGTCTCCCTTCAAACCCTTCAAGGCTGCACTCCTCACTGCGATGGTAGCATGGAAACCTCCGCCTACCAGGTGGTTTTGGAAGAATGTTCTGGCAGGAGAGAACACTCAGAGCTTATGTGCCCATGGGTGAAGTGACACATTCTCCCCATAGTGGCCTTTCCATGATAGCTGTCATTATGGGGTCCCCAACCCACAGCCACCTCAGTGCTCCAGACTCAGCTCTATTTGCAATAGAGATTTGCCAGAGCCCTCAGCAAAGATCAGAATGTGCCACTGGCGCCTGTGTCTGGTGACAGAAGACTCTGGAGGCCTCTCCTGCCAGCTCTGTGCACTTCCTGCTGTACTATTTGGGGGAGCAGCAAGAAGACTAGCAGCTTCTAGCTGCCTATTCTCTGTACATTTTTGGTTCAATTATTTACTATTGTATTCGGGTCATCAATATTCTGAGGATTAGGGGCCTGTACCTACCATGGACTACAGTGATTCCCAAATACTCACAGTTCTGCAAGGAAGCCAGATGAAATCACTGTTCTGGCACAGATGCCCCAACATATGTTGCTTTCAGCATGACATTCCAGCAGGAGGTACTTTGCTGAATTTAAGGTCACAGGGAAAGGCTGGAACCCCACATTGAATCCAGAGTCACTAACCCTCTGCCATCTCTCAGTGGGCTCCAACTTGCAGAGGGACCGACCTTGCTGAGGTTTGCTGGCTTCCAGGTCTCAGATCCCTGGAAACTGCCTGTGCATCTCCATCTTGCAACTGTTAGGGTGTTAGCACAACACATCTCCTCATCTATTTCTTGTCTTTTTCTTTTTTCTAGATAAATGAAAATGTATTACTACTGTACTTTCATCATCAAAATTTGTGATCTTGATCTTTTCTTCTTGCTCAAAGAGACACATTGGCTACTTTGACAAGTTTAAAGGGGACTCCAGGAATGTCACCAGCAGCAGGCACCAGTGACCAAACCCAACAATCAGAAGATCTCAATAAAATTCAAGCAGCCATCATTTGGTACAAAGGTTGTGATTTTTTTTTTTTTTTTGCTATTCTTGATCAGTTGAATTCAGACAAACTTCTTAATAGCAGAATCTGACTGTTTGACCTTAACGCCAGCTTTCTCCAGCAAATCCTTTGCATGGGAAACATCTTTGAAATGGTTAGCCTTCAGGGCTGTGCCCAAATATGCTTTCTTGTACTACTTGTCATGTCACCTTTGATTTCGCTGGTGGCTGCAAACCCTCCAGGCAATACAAAGACCATATTACTTACCCATCCTACAGGCAGAGCTCTCCTTCTATACCTTCTATACCTTCAGAAACTTTTGGATTCAGGAGCAGTGTCTTACTTGTTTCTGATTCCTCTCATTTCTGCAGAGCAGCCCCACCTAGTTAGGCATGGAAGATGGCAGTTAATATGAGACTTGTGAGCAACCCATTGGGGCCTTATCCACAGCATTATGATGCTCACTCAGTGTTGGCCACATCCTCTCCCCCAGAGTCTCACCTGAATACTGGCTCTTAGAAGGATTGCCTCTTCTTCTTTTATATAAACTCAATTTTAACCTCAGTCCCAATAAACAATAATAATAGAGGTCTGGGAAGAGAGCTCAAAAGGCTGGGGGCATTTGTTTTACTCACAGGAAACTGGGTTTTCCTCTCAATACTGCATAATTCTCTGGTAACTATAGGAACAAACCCTGGTTACAAGGAGAATAGTCTCCTTGGCATCACTGAGTGTGGGGCCCAAACAAAAATCAGGAGATTTGGGGAGAATGCAAGCCTGGCATCTATGAAACATTGGGTTATACCCCAGTACTGCGTTCCTCCCATCTGCCTCCAGCACCTCCATATAGGTCCCCAGTGACCTGTGAATATTTCTGAGAGGGTCACAATGTATAAGTTACCTCCATTCTCTTCTCAAGACCTTCTCCATCACTTCTGTATGTGTGGGAAGGAACACACCTGGAAAATCTCAGGGTTTATTTTTGACTCTGAGCTCAATCACATGTATACACATGTGTGTTTGATCTCCTCACTCCACCTCCCTGTCAATTTAATTTTTGAGAGGTGAATGAAGGTTCAAATATTCAAGACTGAATATTTAAGGCCAAATAAAAAATATCCAAATAACTGCCATTACAACAGTAGCTTTTGTTTTTGTCCACAAGGGATGTTGGTGGCACAGACCTGGCTTTAGATTGCACTGGAGCTGACTTCCACAGACCTCAAAGGTGTGTGGAAAGAGAAGGATATGGTTCCCACTGTATGGAAACTTAGTGGTCAAGATGACAAGACAGTTGTCATGTTGATGTTGATCTCCAAAAAGTTCTTTTGTTTTTAGGGTTATGTTTTGGATTATGCCTGGCAACACTTAGAGGTTACACTCAGAAATTACTCCTGAGAGTCTCAGGGGATATATGGGATGCTGGGAATCAAGCTAGGTCAGCCATGTGCAAGGAAATTGCCCTACCCATTGTGTTATCATTACTCTCCCAGAAGTTAAAGCTTTTAAAAGAATCAGTATTATTCCTTTTTAAAGAAAGCCTTCTGAAAATAAAGTTTAGGGGACAGGAGGTGGTTCAGTGACTAAAGCACTGACCTTGCAATTGTGAGCCCCTGGATTTGATCCCCTGTACTTCCCCCACCCCCATGCCAATTGCAATCTTGGAAACTCTGCTATTAATGAGTCTCACTGCCAGATGATGGGTGCAAGTCCCACAGTCAGGCAGGTGTGAGCATCACAGTTTACAAAGCTTACAACCCTGGAAAGCACCACAACTGAAATTATGGGTGAGGCCCACACTTAGGAGTGTGATTTTATAGCAAGAATTATATCCAATTGCATGTGAGCAGCATGCCAAAGTGTGCAAACACAGTCAACAGAGTGTGCAATAGTAATGATTGCAGCAATAGTAATGGAGGGAAGGGAAGAGGCAATAATAATATGAAACAAGGTTTTAAAAACATGATGAAATGCTAAAGATGTGCTTGGACAACCTAGAAACCAATGTAGGAGAAGTCTTATTAGTCACGAAGAACTAAATATATGAGGATGAAATATGACTATGATTATCATGTTTGTATAGCCCCACCTCCAGAAAATGTGGCCTTAAGAAATGGGTATGTTGGGGGTTGGAGTGATGATACAGTGGTCAGACATTTGCCTTGCACGCGACTGACTGAGGACAGACCTTGGTTCGATCTCTGGACGTTCCATATGGTCCCCCAGCCAGGAGCAGTTTCTGAGTGCATAACCAGGAGTAACCTCTGAGTGTCACCAGGTGTGGCTCAAATATGAAAGGAAGGAAGGAAGAAGGAAGAGAAAGAAGGAAGAAAGGAACAAGAAAGAAAGAAAGCAGAAAGAAAGAAAGAGAAGAACGAAAGAAAGAAAGGAAGGAAGGAAGGAAAAAAGGAAGAAAGAAAGAAAAATGGGTACATCAAATTTAATTCAAATAATAAAAACAGTTCTCTAACATTTTGGACTTCTTAACATCTAAGTCATGCAATTCTAATGTTCAAGTATACCAAATATAAATACCTTGTCTGTGATAATGTAATAGGATTAAAATGTCAAGAGACCAGATTATTTCTTTCTTGTATAATTTAGCTTCTCTTAAAAATTGTAGATAGTGAAAATAGTCTTTGATAAGTCTGGACAATTGACTTTTCTTTTTAGACTCTAGACAGCCTGGAATAGACCCTGTGTGATATCAAACATTAAGATAAAGTCAATATTATCACTATGACCTAATATATTCCTCTGGGGTAGATTCATAGGGAAAAGTTTTATTTTTCTGTTAACATGATTCTTATCATTTCTCAAGCTTTAACATAAAGATGTAAAATCACCTTTTAGCATGGTGGAAGGAACCATAACCAGTTAAGAGGTTATTGAAATAGTTTGGGGAAGAAATGATGCTGGTGGAACTAAGGAGAAGAAGTATGGCTATGAGGGTCTTTTCACAGAGAAATCCATAGGATTTGCTGGTGAGTTTTAGTGGGGAGTCAAAGAGGCCCTAGAACTTTTTACTCTGAGCGTTTAGAAGTGAAGTTGCTAATTCCAGTCCTAAAGAGGCTGTAAACGGAACAGAGGAGGGGTGAATTAAGATTTTGGATTGCTTTGGATTGGGATTTTCATGTTGGAGATGCCTTGAACATACTTGCAAGGGTAGAAGCCAGGAAGTTATTGGAATATAATAAGCTGTATGGGGATGAGAGAGCTGGGCTGGAAATAGAAATTGGTGTGTCCTTTGTGCACCTTGCTATTAACAGTCTTGAATGGGAGGAAAGATGAAGTGAGGTTGAGATATGGGGGAGATGTATACCAAGATGCAGACGTCAGGCAGTGGTGCCAGGGCCAATAAGGAAGAGGGAGAACCAAGAAAGCTCTGTCTCAGAAAATAAGAGACGAAAAGAGCCATCATCTCTGATGATTGTTCCTCAAAAGCTTAGAAAGGGCCGAGCCCATAGCACAGCAGGTAGGACGCTTGTCTTTCATGGGGGTAACTGGAATTCAATCCCTACCATCCCATATGGTCCCTGAGTAACTCCAGAGAATTCCTAAGCACCACCAAGTGAGTCCTTACAAAAACAAACAAACAAACAAACAAAATGCCAAAGAAACAAAGACAAAAGCTGAAACAAAAATTTAAGGTATAGAGTCACAGACTGTCTTGATCTGTCCAGGACCGCTTTTTTTGTTTGTTTATTTGTTTGTTTTTTGCTTTTTTTAGCCCTCAAAGTCCAGGATTGTAATAAACTTTTAGTCCCATGCCAGCTGTGATAGCCAATCTCCCTGCTAATGGGACATGGTCAGTTAGTTCATTGGTCTTGAGATTTAGGGAAAGAAGAGTTTGTATGGAATAGTGTGTACAAAGACCCTGAGCCAAGTGGATTAATTGTTAAAATTAGTGACATTATTGCTACACAATCTATTAAAATGTTATCACATTATTATTTTTACATAATATTAAAGTTGTGTAAAGGACATTCTTTATTTTTAAATAGATGCATAAGATTGAACTGTCGGGGCCCGGGAGATAGCATGGAGGTAAGGCGTTTGCCTTTCATGCAAAAGGTCATCGGTTCGAATCCCGGTGCCCCATGTGGTCCCCGTGCCTGCCAGGAGCAATTTCTGAGC
>PVKC010029280.1:0-15214 GCA_004027635.1 Crocidura indochinensis
TCCTTCCTTCCTTCCTTCCTTCCTTCCTTCCTTCCTTCCTTCCTTCCTCACACCTCATGATGCTCAGCAGTTACTACGCACTCAGAAATCGCTCCTGGCTCAGGGGACCATATGGGATGCGGGATGATCAAACCAAGATTTGTCCTAGATGGGCCACGTGCAAGGCAAACAACCTACCGCTGTGCTATCACTTTGGCTTCTCTTTGTTTTTTCTTATTTGCTAAATAAAAGGACATTTTTCAGACCTTCTCAATTTTGATATTTTTGTTGTTGATGATGCCATTTAACATTTTATTTGATGAAATTATACTTCTTTGTAGGGAAACATCTTCTAATAGCAAAGATAAGATAAAGATAAGATAAAATAACAGGGTAAATAATAGTTTTATAAATTGCATTTTGTTCTATTTTGTAATATACTTTCAAATAAATGCAATAAAATAATTTTAACCAATTAACTTACTCTGTAAACTAAGTCAGGAAACACATTTTATAGATTAAAAATTAATTCATCAATTTGTTTTGTCAATTAATTTCATTTTTGTTTTGTTTTGGGACCACTCTTGGGAGCCACATCCTCAGGAATCATGAAGTACAAGATAAAATTCAGGAATATTACACAGTAATTGTGTGCTTTAGCACTTTGTCCTATCCCCATCACTCTCCTTCAACTAAATTTTTTTGAGGGGGTCACACCCTGCAGCGCTCAGGGATTACTCCTAGTTCAATGCTCAGAAATAGCTCCTGGCAGGCTCAGGGGATTATATGGGATGCCGTGATTCAAACCACAGTCCTTCTGCATGCAAAGCAAACACCCTACCTCCATGCTATCTATTCGGCTCTCAACTAAATTTTAAATGAGCACTATTTCCTAAGACTTTGAGAGCCAGTTAGATACAAAGTGAAGAAACGAGAGTAGTAACTTTGGTCCCATCAAAGTTTAGATTCCTTCTAAAAAAGTCCTGGATTCCTATGTAATATTGATTTTAGAAGGCAGGAGATATAAATCATACAACTCTGTTTCAAAATATATAATTTAAACTTTGATTATTTTTAATTACATATATATTTTTATAAATAGGCACTGATTATCTGATTAAATACAAAACTGTTTTCATAAAAAACTGTTTTACATAAAACAGAGATAGTAGAGCTGTAAAGATCTTTACTTTGCATGTGTCTAAATTGGGTTCAATCCCATATGACCCCTTGAACACCAGGACTGATATCTAATTGTATCAGTCCAAATCCCAGGTGTAAGCCTTGATTGCTTATTGGTGCGCCACCTAATAGGCAAAACAAAACAAAAATAAAAATGCAAGAGTCTCTGAAAATAAATTTAAAGTAACATATAATGTAAAGATGTATCTGTAGTGAATTGAATCTTAAAGAACATGCTATGTTTGGAAGAACTTTCTAGATAAGAAGAATGATTCTTATGTCCAATTGTCATAATTCGTTAGTTTGAAGTCTGTAAATTGAGAACTTAATTGTAAATTGACCACTAAAATATGCCAACACAGTTGGAAATCAGACAGTAAAGGTGAAAAAAAGGAAAAAAAGGAGTAAATAGAGTTTAAAAACTAAACATTCCTGATTATCATCTATGTGCCAAAATCAGAACTTTAACATATTAACAACTTTACCCATCTAATATTTTATAATACATTTTCATCACATGTTAAGTTACCTATGGCAAGCTTTATTCAATTACCTTAATTCAAATATATAAATATGCTGAGCAAAATTTATTCAAGCCATGCTCGTATAGATTGGACATTGGGAAACATAAGCCTCTGTCCTTTCTGTTCTTCTCCCATGCATCTAAAGTGAAAAAAATGTTTGATTTCCACATTGATCTTATTTTTGCCTTTTCTATAGTCTTTTTACATAAGCAAGGTCCAAACTGTAAATCATGGTCTTATATTAGCATATTGCTAAAATTGTGAGTGAGAAAAAATTGATAAATTGAAAAATTGCTAAATATGCAATAACAAAGCATTAAGTCAAAATCAAAAGAACAGGGCCAGATTGACAGTATGGCAGGCAGAGATTATGTTTTCTCTTAGTTGACCTTTTATTCCATGCACCTAATATGGTCTCCAAAACTCACCCAAGAGTAATCACTGAGCCTTATATGGATTAAGCCCTGAATATTGCCATGCATGACCTAAACACACAAATTCACCCCACAAAAAAAATTTAACACATACTGAATACAGTATTTTTGTGAGCATTAAAGTCATTATTAAATTTATTGTGCAAAAAATTGGTCCCTAGAGGAGAAAATGCTGAAGTAGAAGTCAGTAAAACCACAGGTGACTAATCAGTTGATCTTGATTTTCTGCGGGTAGATAAATTGAAAAAAAAATGATGGAAATAACTAAATCTATAATAAAAGAGACTTTATAGGCTGCAACTCCTCAGAGAAAGAAAACTAGAAATAGACAAAGAACACTTGAGTCTGAATAGAAAATGGTGCATGCAGAGAATATCTTTGCAGTTACTTCAGAGGAAAGTAACTATCAAAAAAATTTAAGGCAAATATTTCCCAGAATTTACTTGAATTTATAATCATGTATATCATAAATATAAATCGTATTATGTCCACTGCAAGCAGTAGAAATTACAAGACCTCATTAGACAGTGATGCATTTTTTTAGCCCTAGAGAGGTATAATTTAATTGTCAAACTAAGCCTGACCTGGAAATAAAAGTAGCTCTATTTATTTTATAATAAAATCTGGAAGTGCTAAGAAGAAAGATGAATTCAAGCTAATATTGTAACACTTTGTCTAATTGTTAATAGTTTAATTTAATTTTAATACTTTAATTATCTAATAATTATAATAATTTTATTATCTGATATTTTGGGGCCACACCCATTGACGCTCAGGGGTTACTCCTGCTATGCATTCAGAAATTGCTCCTGTCTCCAGGGACCATAAATGAATGCCAGGGATTGAACTCAGGTCTAAACAATGTACATGTGCTAGTCATGTACAAGGCAAATGCCCTATCACTGTGCTCTGGCGCCTTAATTAGCTAATTTAATTTTTTAATTTAATTTAAATTTTTAAATTTAATTTAAATTTAAATTTAATTTAATTTAATTTAATTTAAATTTAAATTTAAATTTAATTTAATTTTTTAAGACAAAGAAAGCACAAAATGAGGGAAAAAAGAAAGTGAAAGAAAGAGTGTGAAAAGAAAGAATAACGAGTAAAAGAAGCTTGAAGAAAGAAAAGCACAGGGGGGAAAGAAAAGAGAAAAAGTAAGAAAGAAAGAAGAAAGAAAAACAGGAAGGAAGGAAGAAGAAAAGGAAGGAAGGATGAAAAGCCATGTATTTTCACAATATAAAGAAATGCCAAGTAGAACACCACTTTAAAGACTGAACAATGGGGCCTGAGCTGTAGCACAGTTGTAAGGCTTTTGCTTTGCATGTAGGTGACCCAGGACAGACCTTGGTTCAATCCCCAGCGACCCATATGATCCCCCAAACCAAGAGCGATTTCTGAGTAAATAGCCAGGAGTAACCCCTGAGCGTCACCAGGTGTGGTCCAAAACCAAAAACAAAGACAGAACACAGTAATTAAAATAATGCAGTACAGAGAAACATTTACTAGCCTCAAAATAAAACAAATTATGATTAATGAATATGCAATCCAATGGAGGGCATAAAGAGGAAACAAGAAAAAATAACAAAAAACCATGGCACATTTATTAATTGAAGAGTAAAATATAGCCTTCAACATAACAATATTGTATTAAATATATATTTAAATTCCATAGTTGAAAATCAGAAATGTTCAAATTTATACAAGTCAGATATATTATTTAAAAGAAACCCATTACATATAGCAGAGTGGGCAGGGATTAGTACTAAGCCCTGAGCACTACAGGGTGTGTACCAACATAAAAAATAAACGAAGGACGGAAGAAAGAACAGAACAAAACAAAGGAAGAAGCAAAAAAGAAAGGAAGGAAAGTAGGAAGGAGTTAAGGAAGGAAGGAAGGAAGGAAGGAAGGAAGGAAGGAAGGAAGGAAGGAAGGAAGGAAGGAAGGAAGGAAGGAAGGAAGCCATATATTTTCTGGAAAATGTAGGTGAATTGAAAAAAATTTGTTTGGATATAAAGAGGAAAATTATGTAAATCAGTTGTTAAAAAGTGAATATAGTGATTGAATATAGTATTATTTCAGAGCTCATAATCTTAACATCTTTTTGTGGGGGAGTGCACACCGGGTGACGATCAGGAGTTACTCTTGGCTATGCACTCAGAAATTGCTTGTGGTTTGAGGGACCATATGGGATGCTGGGAACCAAATCAAGGGTCATCCTGGGTCAGCTGCCACTGCAAGGTAAAAATCCTACCACTGCTATATCACTCCAGCCCCTCATTTTTTAAAATTTAACTCAGTCTTTGATCTCCAGTTCCTTTGAAGTTCATGAAATAGACAAATGCATAGGAAATTGTTGGATAAACAATAACAAAGCTTTAATAAACTGGGATGACATGCAAACTCTACAGCTGGTTTACTTGATATATGCTGGATTGACGCATTTTGTCTAAGTGGTTATTGATAGTGTACTTTTCCCATTAACAAAAGTTTTTCCTTGGGGATCATAAATGATTTGTTCCAAAATTTAATAATTTAATAGGTTTCATATGATGTTTAAAGCAGGCTTTTAGAAATGAACATACCTTGGATAATACATTTATAAAAATTATAAAAAAATAGAAGAGTCATATGTGATAGGTCAATGCTGAGAAATTCACTTGCCAGCTTTTTTTGGAAGAAAAAATTTAATCTTGTCCTCTGATGCAGTGATTTTTAACAATTATCCTTTGCATTATTCTATGAGTAAGTAAAAGTTATCAAAGTTTTATTGAATAGTGGCTATTATTTTTAACGAATGTTTCATAGATCTAGCCACTATGGTAATCTATCTATTTCAGACTGATTCCATTTTGAAATATAGAAATAAAAGGAAAACAGAAACATTGGTGCATTAATAACAATTTGAATATCTCTGACAAGTCCTCCCAGAAGTTATTCCTTTGTTTAAAGGAGTAAATCCTGGAATAAGCACTGAACACTACTATATATGGTCCAAAAACGCAGTGCGTGTTTGTGTGTGTACGTATATGTGTATTTGGGGGATTATTCACTTTAATTCCTAAAATATTCTTAGAAATAAAATATAACTTCAAGTAACTATGTATTCAAGGCTCTTTGTAGAACATAAAATGTGTCTATTATAGTAGAACATTAAAAAGTGACTAACTCGGGACCAAAGAGATAGATACAGTGGTTAAAGTTCTTTTTTCGGGGTTGGAGAGATAGCATGGAGGTAAGGCATTTGCCTTGCATGCAGAAGGTTGGTGGTTCGAATCCTGGCATCCCATATGGTTCCCTGAGCCTGCCAGGAGTGATTTCTGAGCATAGAGCCGGAGTAAGCCCTGAGCGCGGTTGGGTGTGACCCAAAAACCAAACCAAAACAAACAAAAAAGTGCTTTTTTTTCGACTTAATTTGAGATGAGCTAGAGAGGACATGCTCTCCAGATGTACTACTTCTATTCTCTTACAAGAGAATGAATCTCAGAATCAATAGTACCAACTAACTACATGGGTGAGCAGAACCATTATACTCAGAACAGAGCTTTTTGTAAAGTGATAAAAATGGCTGTTAGTTTGCATAGGTAAAATAAAGTCTGGGATTAATAACTCTACCTAGATTTAGATTAGTGCAGTGTGGTCTTCCCCATGAAGCACTTGGTCATATCTTTGAATTGCAGGCTTTAATTTAGGTCAGACTTTATTTAATTCACTTACCCCAGATATTCCTTCTTAGTCTTGCAGAAAGTAAAGGTTCCTTCTTCTTGTTCATTGTTGTTGTTAGACATCACAATTGAGCTCTTGGACTCACTAATGCCCCATGTCATTGCCAGATTGACCCAAATGTTGCTCTGGTTCGATTTAAGGCTCTTGTTAGTTCCCAAATTTAGGGTGCATTTACTCTTTCTAGGATATGTGCTCTGTTAGACTCTGTATTATTAACTACAATAGTGACAAACGTAGAAATTAAATTGACAGTTTGTATTTCCAAGGTTATTCTGACAATAAAAGTCTTATCTATTATTTTTAAACATGTGTGTCAAAGATTTTTCTTTTCTAATTTCCAAGGAAGCGCACTTTGTGATATCAAACTCCATATGTGGTATTATTCTCCCACCTTTTACACTAATAATTGTTTTAATAAACCTAAACTCAGAATTCAGTGTCATTTGACTTTAAATATTTATAAGTAAAATATTAAAAATAATAAAAATATAATATTAGCAAGGTTTTTGTAAAAAATTCAAATGTTTTCTTTATCTTATAAATTATTTCATAACTTTTCTAATTAAAAATAATAGTATGAATGGCATATGTCTTTATATATATCTTCTATTTTCAGAGATGTTAATCTATTTGTGAGATGTTAATCTTATAATAAAGCACAACCTTAGTGAACTAAATTGTTATTTTATATCATAAAAGAAAAAGAAGTAAACGTTTTTGTGAATTTTTTTCAAAAAATAACTAATAAAGGAATTTAATATGTGAGTGTTGTAGCAGTAATTAACCTGCTTTGCAGACAGTTTACTTGACTTCAATCCTCAGCAGCACAATAAATTCCCAGAATACTGCCAAAAATAATCCCTGAACACAGAGCCAAGAATAAGTCAAGATCTTCATGTGTGTCCCCTAAAATATAAAAATAAAGAAATTTTATAATATAAATGTTAAGTAAATGTTATAAAGAATTCATACAAATTTAGTGATACTATATAAAATGGTTTGGATTAATATGTTTTATTTTTATTGCTATTATATACATGAAGTTAATCTGGAAATTTGAATCAGAAGCAAGTAATTGGAGTTCAATATTCTATTAACAAAAAATATTTTCAGTGAATGTTTTTGATTAAGTATATAGTTATCACTTCTTTAACTTATATACTTAAATTATTAAATCTACCTGTATTATGACTGAGACATTACATAAAATGTAGTTGCATTCATGTTAGTCAATAAAAGTAAAAAAGTATTAGAAGGGCCAGAGCGGTGCCCCAGCGGTAAGGCATCTGCCTTCCATGCGCTAACCTAGGATGGACTGTAGTTTGATCCCCGATGTCCCATACGGTTCCCCAAGCCAGGAATGATTTTAGAGCACATAGCCAGGAGTAACTGCTGAGCATCACCCAGTGTGACCTATAAACTAAAAAAATAAGTATTTGAAGATTTTTCAGAACAAGGATATAAATTCAGAGAAATTTTTGCTTAAAATAAAGTATATATATATATATATATATATACATATATATATATTCCACAAACTTACAAAAATATAAGAGCAGCTTAGGCTGTAAATAAGGCAACCATTTTTTCAAAAATTTTACATATTTTTCTGATTAAAATAGTATTCAGTACAATACTCTTCACCAGATAGTACTCTGGTGTATGGTCATTCAGGTAGCTAAATTTAATTTCTATGTTGTTTGCAAGTAACTGATTCTTAGATTAGAACAGTGGAACATTAATCTTATTAAATTATATGCTGCAAAGTACTTTTTTAGTTACTTATTACAATATAAATCATTGCTCCCAGACTTAGTGGTTTTGAACAACACATTTATTATGTTACATTTTTTGAAGATCAAATTTGATTGATATGTAAATTGAGTCTTCAGCTTAAGAGCTTTTCAAATAGTTCTTGATTTTTAGTCTGAGGTCAGAAAACTAGTGCAAAGGTGAAATGTCTTACTTTGGCAGATGGCTTACTCCATCTGAATTCCCTAATTCTCTGATTCCTGATTCTCTGAATGCCATCAGGAGTAGCCTCTAAGAGCAGAGCCAAACTTAATCCTGTACCAACATTGAGTGAGTAATCCAGAACAGAAACAAAAAAAAAAAATAAAAATCCAAATTCCGTTCTATTCATTTTTTATCCCTATTTTAGGATAGGGTTAGATATTTTTTCTTACTGAGTTTTACCAGTGCCTTGTATATCTTAATTACTGATCCTTTATCAAGTTGGTATTGGGTAAATAGCTTTAGTGGATAGTCTTTGTATACTAGTCACCATTTCCTGAGGTGCAGAAGCCTCTCAGTATAATGTTCATATCTTGTTTATATCTGCTTTCATTTTCTTGGTCAGTGATGTTTCTTCCTTGAAGTTGCCTTTAGCTTCAATGGGGTATTCTGCCTACATTTTCTTCTATGTACCTTGTGGTTTTATGTCTGATATCAAGGTTTTTAATACATTTTTGTTTTTTATGACATTAGACACCTGAGTTTGCCTTTTTCTTTGCATGTAGCTAATCAGTTTTCTCAACATTACTTTTAGAAGAGGAATTCCTTGCTCCACTTAGTATTTCTTGTCCATTTATCAGAGATTGATTGATCATATAACTTCAAGTAAATCTCAGAATATTCATGTCTATTCCACTTATTCCAGTACCATGCAGTTTTAACGATTACTGCTTTATAATAGAGTTTAACGTTGGGGGAAAGTAATTCTCCCATTTTCCTTTTCCTTAAAAATTCCTTTAGCTACCACAAGACCATGTTAAGTGTTATACTATTATACTCAATGCAGAAAAACTAAGCCTTTTCGCTAAGATCTGGCACAAGACAAGGTTTCTCTCTCACCACTTCTATTCAATATATTACTGGACATACTTGCCATAAAAACCAGGAAGGATAAAGAAATCAAGGGCATCATGATAAGAAAGAAGTTAAGCTTAACTCTCTGCAGATGACATTGTACTTATATCTAGAAAGCCCTACACAGTCTACAAAACGCTCCTTCAAACAATAGACTTGTATAGTAAAGTTGCAGGCTAAAAAATATGCAAAAATCCATGGCTTTTCTTTATACTCAAATAATGAAAGGGAAAAAAAGATATTAAAAAATTTCAGAATTTTCCCTCAGAAAATAAAGTACTTTGAAGTGAATTTAATGGAAGAGTTGAAAAACCTATGCAAAAACAAACAAACAAAAAAAACTACAAAACACTGGTTTCCAAAAATAAAAGAGGGCACAAGGAAATGGAAACATAAACCCTGCTCAATGATTGGGAGAATCTACATAATAAAAATGACAATGCATTGTACAGATTTAATGTAATTCCTGTAAGAATATCTCTGACATTTTCAAAGTGGATCAAACACTCCTGAATTTTGTATGGAACAGTCTATATTCTGACTCAAACTTTGAAATAAAGGAACCTTCTTCCAATTTCACATAGCATTATTATTTTCAGTATATCAATGAGTAACATATAATACTCAATATGTGTATAAAATTATTTATATTACCAATGTACCTGTAATATTTTTCTCTATGTCATTATACATCCTAACAATTTCAGAATTTCCAAGGTCGTCACTTTCTTTTATTTTTTTGGATCCTCCCCCAAAACAGCTCCAGAGTCTTTATTGGGGGGGGGCAGGTCACACCCAACAGCGCTCAGGGGTTCCTCCTGGCTCAGAGCTCAGAAATTGCTCCTGGTAGGTTTGGGAATGCTGGGATTTGAACCACTGACCTACTGACCTTCTGCGTGCAAAGCAAACACTTTACCTTCATGCTAAGTGTCCGGCCCCAAACTTTCAAATGATAACTATATTTAAGATTTTTGTCCATACATGGTAGATTGATTGCCATTTAAATGACAATTTTAATATTCATTTTGTGCTTTCTACATTTACTTCACTAAAATCTACTAATACACAACTCCATTTTCCATACACATCTATTTACACAATTACAATTGAATGTGCCTCTTCTTAAAGGCATTCTAAAGCTGTTTTATTTTCTGTAAGTATATAATGGGAATACATCCCAAATGATTACTTATAACCATAATTGGCTTTGATTTCACCTTAGGGCTTTCCCAGTGCAGTTAACTAAATAGAAGAATAAAAACTTTTTAATTTACATCTTATTTATTGTATCATTAATTTCATTAACTCTAAAACTGATGAATTCTTAGAACTGAAGTATCATTTACACTCAAGACAAACATTCATTTTATTTGCAATTAAATCATTTAATTATATTTTTGAATTCTAACTCTAAATTTGTTTGTCAACGTTTTAATTTGGTTTGTCATGGAGACACAGGAGTAATTGAACAGTCAAAAGACTGTGATAAGTTGTCTAAATGATCGAAAGATGGCTTAAAATACTTGGCATGAAATTCAGGCTTTCTGCAATATAAAACTAAATGATTGTGTCAAAATTGAGAAATGCTATATACATAGGTAGCTACTGATTCAGATAGAAAGATCAAATTTGGGCACCTTAAGAAGAGAACTTCCTTTTTTCCTACAAGTTGAGGCTGTG
The DNA here is from genome assembly GCA_004027635.1 of Crocidura indochinensis. NCBI lineage: Eukaryota > Metazoa > Chordata > Mammalia > Eulipotyphla > Soricidae > Crocidura > Crocidura indochinensis. The sequence continues at coordinate 10,392 of PVKC010029280.1, forward strand.
TGGGATTTTTTTCAGAGTCTCATTTATTTAATAAGAGAAGATTTTATTTTACTGTTTACTTACAACAGTGACAAATGGTAGCCAGAAGGAAAAGCAAAGTATGTAATCAATCTTAACACCTTAGTTGTTTCCTGAGAGAACAATAACAAAAAAGGACAAAGCAAGAAATATAGTTTGAAAGAAAAAAGAAAAAACAAACTCTTGTTTCTGCTACTGGTAATGATGATGATTTTGATTATGACAATGGCAGTGTTAGTAGTTAAAACAAAGGAAAATGCCAGTACATATCTTTGGAAGGACACTAAAATTAAGTTGTAATATTACAGTTTTATAAGGAAAGACAAATGATGTTCACAGAAAACAAAAATCACTTACATATATATATTCCCCAATATCAGAGTGATATTCAAATTTCAATCATTATATTCTTTCAGTCTGAGTATTGTTTGTTAATCCACAAGGATACAGCAATGAAGGAAGATATGCAGAGTCACTAACTCACTATTTTTATAAAGGGAACAATGCAAGAGCAGGTATAAGGAACATCAGGTATATTGATAATGTAGGCAGTGATGTATACCTAAACCACAGCTTTAAGAACACTGAAAACATAAAATTTAAATTACAAATTTTAAATTATGCTTGTCAAGTCGGTATACTGGATAGGTGTTAAGAGGTGGGTGGGTAGGAAAGAACTTGGGAATATTGATGGAGGGAACTGAAACTGGTAATGGGATTAGTAATAGATAATTTACATCTAAAATACTATTACAATAGTTTTGCAAACCACTGTCCTTTAATAAAACTAAAACCATTTAGAGTAATATTTTAACAAATATGCACAGTCTTATAAAATATTCTTTAACGGTTTTTGGGAATAATAACTTTACATTTAAGTTTTTACTGTTTTGCAGTGGAACTCTACTACTATATAAAAATATTCAAATATGTTGAAAATTCAGTGAGAATTCAACAACATTTTTTAGCAAGCTGAATTCCATAACAAATAGAAAATTATAGATCTTGCTTTCTGCACTGAAGTTCAAGCATTGATAAAATTCCTACGATGAACAGACACATTTTGATGAAGGTCAGCACATTTTAACTTACACTCTGTCACTGAAAATTTAATGACTGCTTATTTAATTGATTAAGAACCATGATATTTGTGATCTAGCAAACATGGAACAAACCCAATTTTTAATTGCCATATGACATTTTTGTTGATTTTTTTCTGTTGTTGTTTTGGTTTGGTTTTCTTGGGTCACACCCAGCAGTGCTCAGGGGTTACTCCTGGCACTATGCTCAGAAATTGCTCCTGGCAGGCTCGGGGGACGATATGGGAACGTCAGGATTCGAACCACCATCCTTCTGCATGAAAAGCAAACACCCTATCTCCATGCTATCTCTCCGGCCCCGATTTTATTTTTTAACTTTTTCATCTTTGTTACTGTTCACTTTTGGTCCAAATACAAATTTTCAAAGAAATTACTCCTCACTCTTTGATCAGTGATTACTCCTGATAATGCTGAGGGTTAGGACCTGAGGTGTTGCAATTGCACCAGAGCCAGCTGCATGCAAGGCATGCACCCTATTTTAAACTTTTAATAATGGTTTTCAATAAAAATAACTAATGCTGATTTTTTACTGTTACTGTTCATTGTAAAATTGTAGTGAATGAATAATATGTGATATTTGTGAATGAATAACATTTTATTGTTATTATTTTTATTTTCATTACTGATGCCTAAATGAACACCTACACTTACTTATCTTTGAATATGGCACAATATAATTGCACTCTGCCGGTAGGACACTCATTTATTTACTCAACTATGTTTATGAGATGACAACAGATTTAAAGCCTTGTTATCTGTCAGGCATTAAAATGGAAGGGTAATAAAATATGCAATCTGTCTTCTGCTCCCATTGTTATATGTTCTCAAAAAACCCTACTGATCTTAAATATAGATGGCACTTAAACAAAGAAACAGAAGATGCAAGGCCCTATAGAAGAAAAATTCCTCATTCACATTTATCCTTTTAATTTTTTAGTTTAACAAAACAAAAACACGGATATTGACATTTTAAAAAATCTCTATTGGTGGTTGTTTTATATTTTCTAATTTTTATTTTAAAGCATTGTGGTTTATAAAATTATTCATAGTTGGGTTTTAAGCATACAATGTTTAAGCATAAGTTGCACCAATGTGTAACCTCCCCTCACCAATTTCCCTAGATTCCATCTCATTCCTTCCCCCTAGCCCAGACTGCCATTATAACACACAACTTTTTTTTTGTTTGTTTTTTCGGGCCACACCCGTTTGATGCTCAGGGGTTACTCCTGGCTAAGCACTCAGACATTGACCCTGACTTTGGGGAATCATATGGAACGCCGGTGGATCAAACCATGGTCCTTCCTTGGCAAGGCAGACACCTTAATCCAGCGCCACCTTACGGGCCCATATAACAGACAACTTTTTAAGCATGTCTCTTGCTTTCAGTTTTATAAACTCTGGTTTGGATATTTAGCTCTGTTCTTCCTTAATGCCACCTGAATTTACCTCAATATACCTCAATGCACCTGAATCTCCCAACCCCTAATATCCTGTAGTTTGACATTTCTCTTTCATCCCACTCCACAGTATTTCTTTCCTTCTTACTATACTCTGGACCCAAGAGTGTTTTAGCATTGAATTCTCACATGCAGTTATTTAAATACCACATAAATTGATTTATTTATCTATCTGTTGATCCATTCTTCTGCTGGCTTCATTTACTATATTTTCTAGCATATAGGACGACTGGGCGTATAAGATGACACCCTATTTTTCCTGTTAAAATACAGGGTTTAGTCTATATTTACTCTATATGACTACCTCTCTTTTGATAGACAACAAATGGAAATTTAAAAAATGTGAGAGGAAAAAGAATAGAACCCTCAAACGTTAACAGTTTATGTTTAAGGAAAGCTAGACTTTGGAGTGCCAACAATCATTTTACATGTGTCATTTGTAATGAGTGACTGTGATTTTTTTCATCGTGATCTACATTGAGAGTAGGGAGTGGAAGCTCCTTCAAGAGCAACAGGCTCGGGTACGTTGATTAATAGCACAGCTAGAGGGAGAATAAGTGCCTCCTCTGTGTCCTATAAAAGCTGAACAGAGGACTGAGTACTGGAAAACTGCATACCTTGCTGCTGGATGAGATGCAGAGCTCAGTAACCCAGCTCCTCTGTGTTCCCTGAAAGACGAAACTGAACAAGAATAGGACTGACCACCGGAAAGTCACAAACCAGCACTGACACCTGGCAGCTGGATGGGATGCAGTGCTTGGTAAGTCAGCTCCTCTGTGTGTCCTGAAAGATGTAACATGACAAGCAGAGGGCTGAGTGATGACACCTGGCAGCTGGATGGGATGTGGAAGTAATCCGGGGCCGGAGGTGGGGGGAGAATCACTCATTCCTGAAGCTGGAGTTTCAGCATGCCATATATGACCCAAAACTTTTATTTTTATTGTGACTGAAGTTCATTACACAGAATTATTTATGGTACATAGTGACAATGAATGAAGGGCATTCCCACTACCAAAGTTGTCCTCCCTCCACCCCTGTTCCCAGCATGTCTCCCTTATCTCCCTCCTTTACCCCCCACCCCAGAATACTAGTGTAGCTGATCTCCACTTTACAGCTTTTTGTAGGTTGGGTATCTATTCTGTTTGGTGTTCCAGTCTGGTCATTTTTTATATACACTGCATGTTCAAATGACTGGCCCTGGTATCATCCTTCCCACCCCCCTCAATTTATGAGGCTGAATGATTCAAGTTATGCTATTCTTTTGGAGATAAAAAGGTTAAGGAAAAGAGAAGAAAAAATTTGGTATCAACTACAAAAAAAAGAATAGAAAAAAATCACCAAATAATATCCACAAGAGTGAAAAAGAAAAATGTGGAAGAAAAAGGAGAAGAAAAATAATATATAAAAAAACAAAAACAAAAACCAAACCAAACCAAACAAAACAAAACAGAAAAAGGAGTGGCAGGGTTTGGTGTTGCCCCACTTTTTTTTGTATAGGCACAGTAAGTATTGGAGAAGGAAGGAAATTCCCTTGGCCTAAGAGATTCAGGGTTTCTCCACTCTTGAAGCACATTGTCATGGGAACAACCACTGGCTCCATACATTCTCATTGCCATATCCGGGTTGGGGGTTTATTTGTTGGTTTTCTTTCTTTCTTTCTTTTTTTTTTTTTTTTTTTGTGGTGTTAGGAAACTTTCCTTTCGGTTGTGGATGAGAAAATCAGGCCACTGTAGCAAGCAATCTTAGTATTTGTGCAGGTCCTAGGACAAGGTCTAGGATAGAGTCTTTAAGGTTCTAGAGGTTCTGTCCAACATTGTTGGTGTGTTAAGTTTTCTGTATCATGTGCTCCATGTTTTTGCTCATTCCTTAAGCTGACGTCTAGAAAATTATGGTTCTAAAAGTTCTGCTCAGTCTCTGTTGTCAGAATTGGGCCTTGGTACTAAGAAATCTTGATTTTTATAAGAGACCTGGGCTATAGCCTAGGGTAGGGTTTTCCTTAATGGTCTCAAGGTAAGTTCTGCCCAGTCAAGGTTGTCAAAGTCAGTTTTCTGTAGTTAGTGCTCTTATTTTTCATAGTTCAAAGGACCATACATCTTCTCATTTCCACTTAGTGTTAGGTGATGTGATAGGACCTTCTGGTCTTAGGTCAAGTTGTCATTTCCTCGCTGTCCTCATTGTCATATTAACACTGGCACAAGTATATCTCCCAACAGAGCTTAGTTTCTGGTATTGTTGCAGGGAGTTGTTT
>PVKC010029282.1:0-15176 GCA_004027635.1 Crocidura indochinensis
TGTATATATGTAGTACATGTACACATATATGTTGGGATATGTGTTAGACCCACTGAGGAGGACTATGGAGAGATAATGGCATTTGTGGAGAAACAAAGAAAGTTAAAAAGAACATTAAGGAGGAAGAAATAGGATGGTAAAAACAAAGGTCAAGTGATTTTTCTGAAACAATGAATAAAGATAAAAATTAATTATCTTACTCAATGATTGTCTTACTCAAGAAACTGTCCCTTAATACCACAATTTATAAAAGTAAGGTAGCTGCCACAGGTATTCTAGAAATTAACCATTTTATGCTGCAAACACTTATGAAGCCTTGCTGTGTGCAAATTTGGTTCAAACATAGCCTTGCCTACCAGTCATCTATGTGCTCAATATCTCAGAATAACTGTGTGGATTACTTATAATTTGAATTTCAACTGAGAGTCATAGGAAAAGGCATATCATTTGAGTCCTGAAGGTGAGAATAGAACAGAATATTATGGAAAGGAATCTAGGCCCAGAGAATAGATTGTGTTGTATGGGAGAGACAGGACTAAGAACAACTTTCTAGGGCCCCATTTATGGGCTGACAGTGCAGGGAAGCTCTCAAGTGGAGATATTCCAGACAGACCAGTATGTTATGAGGTCATGTAGGTCTGGGCTTCATCCAAATGTGGGACTGAGAATGAGGGACCATACTAGTTGAATAAGAGAAGCATTTCTTTCATGAGTATGGAAGTCATCCATGCATTTCACACTATTTGTTTAACTGGTATCTGAGGTCTGAAAATAACCCAAACTGGGTGTGGAGCTTTCAGAGCATTGCTTGAAGTCTGGTCCTTGCTTTTTAGTGGCAGAAAATTTCAACTCTGTTTGTGAGACTGTCAGCTTCAGTACACTCTCTACAGTTCTTGGGAAGCACACTTTCTGCATGGGGAGTTGGGAAAGGACAGTCAGTTGTTATTTAAGCAACATGATAATATAGTGGCTAGCAAGACTCTTCCTGGTAAGCAAAGAGTTGAGTTGAGTGGAAATACAGGTACAGAGATGAACAGAAAATGATCCAACTACAGCTGTGACCCATCAAACCTCTGGGCAGGAAACTTGTTCTAAGAATAAGCTAACACAAAACTCAAACACCCCTCCAATCCCTTGGAGACACCCTAGATAAGGGGACAGAATAAGCCTAGTCTTACAACATCATTTACCCAGTCCACAATAAATTATTTTCTTTGACAGATATGGAAGATGGAAGACTTGAAGCTATCTGTTCCGGTGCCAGCATCACTGGAAGAGCCCTCATCCCTGCCTCCTAGCCCAAGAGGTACCTGTCATGCTAGAAACTCTTTGGGGGCTTCCCTGCTTTGCTGAATTCTCCCCACACACTCCCTTCCTTAGAGGGATACAGATACCTCCAGGCCTGCAAAGCTCAGAGAAACTTTGGAGTTTCCTAGGATGCTGCCAGGGATATAAGCACAGTTTACTGTGAGATACTGGCTAAGTGCAAATCCATGTAGAGAAGTCCTTTGATCATTTGGTCTCATGCTACTGGGGCAATGAACACTGCCTCCTCCCTGGATTTTTGTACAGTGTTGGTACTGGTTTGTTATCAAAACTTGGCTTGATACTCTCCATTTGCCTGGGTATCTGACTCTTGAATATCAAACTCCATAGGTATTCAAGGCAAAAGAGCTCACCTAGACCTCCATTGTGTATATGTCACTCTTTTTTTTTTATTTCTATCTCTTTTTGATGGAAGGGGCTGAATTTGGGGCCATATTTAATTGTTCTCAGAGATTACTCCTGACTATGTATTGAATGATTACATTTTGCCATGCTTTGGAGATTATATGAGGTGCCAGGGATCTATCCTACAATGATCACGTGCAGGGAAAACTACAGTGGTATTTCTCCAGCCTCCTTGTCTTATTTTTACTGTAGCTCAGGGAGGTAGGCCTGACACACTGTGGGATTAAGGAAACTGAAGCAAAGAAGTTTTGAGAGTGCCAATTTGTTCATGGAATCAATTCATGATGAGTCTCTGTTTGTTGGTAATGGAGTTGGCTATGCTGCGAAGTGAGATGTGAAGTAAGAAGAAATACACTCTGTTCCAACAACTTATCTAGCACTCAGTTTCCCCTTCTGTCAACTGGAGGAAGGGGATCACTGACTTCCCTGATATGATCCTAATGTATGGAGTGCTAGAAACAATATAGGATAATCATGGATTGGAATCAACTAATTTTTATCATACTTCTTGTTCTGTAAAAACCTTGCTGATGGTGTTAGGGACTTACATAGGGTTTCAGCTGTTTGTTCTGACTGAGGTCATCAAAGCACCATACAATAGCTGCCAGGGATGTCAGGATGTCATTTCAGCTCAAAGGAAGACTGAGATGAAACCAAAAAAGAATAAAGACAAAAATCGGCCTGGACCATAGCTCAGCATTACTGAATCTATATGCAGATCTATAAGTCAAAGCCACTGGAGGCCTTATTATTCTTATAATATTGTTCAAAACTTTTTCTGGAAAGGAACTAATCATGGGCAGGAGGTACAGGTGTGTTCTCGTGGGGTGCATACTGCTGCAAGTGTGTGTCTTAAGGGGAAAGAAAGGATGTCTTTGAAGATATTAAGGATCCTGCATAAGTGTGCAGATGAAATTTATATTCTTCCTGGAATTCATTTATTTGCCATTGGCAGCAAAGGGCAAGAATCACCCTGCAGAGCTGGACTCAATGTTGTACATAAAGTGTTCCAGAGAAGCTTGTTATTTAAACTTTTTACAAATACAGCCTTCATGAACATTTCCTGGTATACACAGAATGACTGCCCCCAACAATGGAATAGTTACTCTTTTCCTGCCCAAACTCCAACTGTTTGAGTTCTCGGGGCCCTGCCAACTGTCTTCTTTCGTTCCCACTCTTTGCAGTGAAGGAATTACTGTCGGTTCCCAAATGCAGTCATTAAAATGAGTGAAGTAACAATCATTGAGTTATAGTTTTGGAAAAAAATGTTCTCAGCATTTAATTATTGGTTGTGGCGTGAGAGGATTTAGATAAGTTGATAATGCCGACTTTATGTAATTTATTTTTACTAGGCAATTACAGTTGCATTACATCCTGGCAGCAAGGTATTGTGGGGCATCTTATTAAGCATAAAGCCAGTAAACACTGATGAACAATTTTGCTGAACTAGGCATGCAATTTAGAAAGCAATAATACACAAATCCAATTTGGTACACAATGGATACCGCAGCACGTCAGCACATGTAACTATCACAGCCTGCAAATTAAATTGGGACAGCCCTTTTTGCAACAGCACAGGCCAAGATTAAATAGATTTCCCCCCACAATTTAACAACTTGCTGACCACAAATATAAATATGTGTATGTGTTTGTGGTCCTGTGTGTGAACATATGTGCAAAGCCACCTGGTTTTTTTTTAACTCTTCTCTCTAACAGGTCACAGGTGGGAGAAGAATCTTGCCCTGTGTCAAGAGCTGGACGTTAGTGTTGCTTTGACAGGGAAACCCAGCAAGACCAGTTCTGCAGTGACAGCACTGGCCGTGTCCAGGTAAATCTGGCCTGATTTCTTCAAGCCATCCAGCAGAGGGTGCTGCTGCCACCACTAAGAGACTCCACAAGACTCAGGCTCCCTGGTTCAAAAAAGTGGTCTTGGATCTGGGATCCTTCCTCTCTGGGCTAATGGTTCAGGTGAAATAATCATGGAGGGCCCTAGGTAATACTGTATTTTTTTGAGGGGGGGTTGTTTTTTGGTTTTTGGTTTTTGGGTCACACCCGGCAGTGCTCAGGGGTTACTCCTGGCTCCATGCTCAGAAATTGCTCCTGGCAGGCACGGGGGACCATATGGGGCACCGGGATTCGAACCGATGACCTTTTGCATGAAAGGCAAACGCCTTACCTCCATGCTATCTCCTCGGCCCCAGCAATATTGTTTTTTTAAAAAAAAATCCCCATGTACATACTTACTTGAACACTAGTAAGGAAACATTCGAAAGGACATTCAAACTGTGGGTCTAGTATAGAGACCTAGTTTCTGGGGCCTGCTGTTACTAGTGACATTGGTAGATAGTGACATTGTCTTGTTTTGGGGCCATATCAAGCTATACTCAGGCCTATCTCCTGCCTCTGCACAGAAATCACTCTGGATGGTGAGTGAGGGAAATTGACCATCATATGAGGTGCCCAGAGCATGCAGAACAAACATCTTATCCTATGTACGATCTCCAGTCTCCTATAAGATGCCATTCTAAACATTCTAAACCATTGTTGAATAGCCAAGTGGTAGGTAGGACATTGGAAAGATATATGTCTTCACATTTATCTAGTACTGGTACTTGGAGCTTTTTACCCTGTCTATGTTAGGATGTATATAGGAGGCATCAAACTCTTCCTTCCTCCTTCACTGCCTAGGGAAAAGGGTGTCCCAGGGAAAGGTGATAGAAACATATAGACTACAAAGAAGTACACAGGGCAGGAATGGGGCTGTAGTAGAAAGTCCAGAGCTAAACTCTATCCGGGAGTTGCGTGGAGAACATTTAAGACAGTTTCAACTGTTTTTCAAAAGTTGGGTGGTGTATACCTGAAGATACAGGAAAGAAGATATTGGAGCTCCCTTTGTTCCCTGAACTCTGAGCATCTTAAAACATCTCCTTTTAACACTTAGGTAGCTACTACTCTCCTAGTTATAAGGACTCTCCTTTACCTATCACCCAGGTAAAACATCCCGATAACCCCCCTCCCATCTCCTATCTCAGGTTCAGTGTCCAGAGGGTCCTGGACTGAATTCCCAGATCGCAACTTCCTGACTTCAATAACACTCATAGGCTTGTCTCTAATACTTTGATCTTTCTCTTTCTAGAAACCAGACTAAACTTCTGGTTGGTGATGAGAAAGGAAGAATCTTCTGCTGGTCTGCAGAAGGCTAGAAGGACAGAGACACACACTTCTGCTTCTTAAAGCCCTGGATCCTGGACCACTGACCATCAGCTCTCCAGGCACCAAGAAATCCAGGGTTTGCCTACACAGAGGATGAGATGCACAATAGACCTAAGTGCAGAATTCTGGTGACTTGTGGCTACGTTGCTAAATAGGAGATTACATATCCCTCACTTTTCAAAGGGCTATGGCTCCAGTAGGAGGGGGAAAAATAAAGCTCACTTATTAGAAAATAATGGGAAATATTTTTTTTGCCTTTATTTTATTAAAGCCACAATTTCCGATTGCATGTGGATTCTAGAAACTCACCACCCTTTCATACTAGTCATCTGTGTCTCTATATTAGGAAAGATAGAACTACCTGAGGAAGCACCATCTCTGTCTAAGAATGTTTCTGATCCCTTCTGTGGTCTTACCTGTGGAGGCCCAACTTCCCTGGCTGAGCCATAGAACCTAGATAGGAGGCTGCTGTTGCAAGCAAAGAATATAGATAGGCCTTACGGTTTCCTACCTCAGGTTGGCCTGCCCTTCTCTCTGTCCCCCAGCAGATGGCATGCCCCTGCCAGGCTCTTCCTATATCTGTCCTTACAATAAAGGGACCTAGTCTGTACATCGATTCTGAATGTGACCATCCTGGAAAAGCCTGAACTATGGAGTAACTTTGCTTCTCTCTCTGAAACCAATTGTGTATTTAGTCCCTCTGGAAATTTCAGGATTCCTACAGCTGGATAATACTCATTCCTTGAGCACTGAATTATCCTTCTAACTCAGATATCTACATCATAGTCTTTCAGAACGCTTTGCAAGGAATTTCACCTGCCTCTGCAATGGCATCAAGCCTAAGGAGGTATACAAAGGGATTTGGGGAACATTTGATACAAAATAAGTTCCTTAGCATTAATTTGCATCTCCAACATCTTTTTCAAGGACTTAACACTTTCCTCTATATCACATGCTCTTTAGAGTCTTAATGGGTGTTTCTACCCAATTTAGCTCAGGTTTGAGGTCATGAGAAAAGAGAATCACTTATCTTATGTTTCTGTTGTCTAGTCTACAGTGGGTCAATTTAAAGATAAATAGTAAGGGTCAAAAGAGAGAGTGGAGAGAGAGAGAAAAAGACAGAAGGTACAAGGGTTAAGAACTTGTCAAGTATTTCACCAATCTCACTTGAAACGCAATATACCTCATCTGGTGCCCCCAAGCATTGCAAGGGATCATCACTTCTGTATACAAATTCAGGAATACTCCCCAAGTAAGGAGGAGAAATGGAGGAAAGATGGGAGATAAAGAAATAAAAGGGAAATGAAAGGGAGGGAGAGAAAGGGAAGTTGTTAAGAAAACAGAGGTGTAAGAACTCTTTCCAAAAATAATAAGTAAAAAATTCGAGTAAAAAATGATTGGAGATTGAGATCTGATCGTGTACATCATGGTCTCTGCACAGGGGAAGTTGAGGAGAGGCCTTTCAGTACTGAGTGGGCTCCTGGGAGGTGAGGGTATGCATGTGACCACAGGGCCAAGTATCACACCACCCCCCTACACACATTGTCTGCAGGCACCATTAGCAAATGCCCATTTGCAATCCCCTAGCCAGTCTGGGTGTGCTCTGGAGGCCCATAAATTGAGACAAGAGCACCACTCCCAAGTAAGGCCAAGAAACAGGGTCATAAATATCAAGGCTGGGCTGCTGTCATGTTTCAAAGCATTATTCAGAACCTTCACCCAGGGCTGAAAGGTCTGCTGGCCCAAAGGCAGGCTGGGATCATTCATCCAACAAGTCTGGCCAAATTGCCATCTCTTGCTTCCTCCAGATCATTTGGGCCAGTTTGGGGGCTGGGGTTGGGTCTCACTACTGAGTCCAAGATGGGTGCAACCTCAAGGTGACCTGACATGGAAGGGCTCACTAGAAGCAGTGCTGGTCCTAGGGAAGGCCAAGTGACAATTATAGTTGTGCTATTTGCTTGGTCTAGGATGGTAAAGCATTACAGTGACTGAAAGTACAGAGGTTTTCCTCTGAATTCTGATGGCTTATGTACTGAATGATATTCCAGTGCAAGGTCAGCAGGCTGGTAGAGTTTCTGCGACTTTTCCTCTAAGCTTGCAGCTGGCTGTCTTTTCCCCCAAGCCTTTCCTCTGCATCCTTTTGTACCTGCCTATATCCACCTCCCCTCTTCTGAGCCATCAGTCATCCTGGATCAGGACTTACCAATGTGTGCTCATTATTTATCTTAATTATCTCTTTAAAGATGTTACTTTTCTATAGAGGCTCAGGAGAAAGCACTGAGATGGGGTTAGAACTTTGGTACATAAACTTAGTGAGAACACTAGCTCCCTGTGCTGGAGGAACACCTAGAATAGGACTTGGGAGAACAGGCATGGTCAGGCTCCATCAGGCTGGAGAGTAAAATATCACAGAAAGAGACCGCAGTATAGGCAATGACACAGGCCATTTGTACTGGAGGGAGAAGGAGAAAATGGGCAAAGGCAGAGCAAGGTTGCAACCAGGAAGCGAGGCTGTGGCTTAGAGGCATTGTGGACTGGAGGTATGTGATAGAGCTGGTGAAGAGGGAATAAGGGGTAGAGCCTACTCCCTGGAGCTGATTTTCTGTATTCCCCAACATGACTTCAGTATTTGAACACAAGTTAAATGAATAAGCTAATGTGGCATATGTGGGCACAGTGCTGGTGTGGTAGTGAACCAGAGCCTGTGGGGTAACTGTGCACAAGCTGAGAGAAACCCTTCATGGAGGTGGAAGTGGCCTTGATAAAAGGAGAACTGTAGTCAGGATGTGCTCAAGAGCAAGCAGGAGGCTAGAGAAGAAAGGTTGTGTTGGAGTGCTCCAGACTTATATTGAGGAGGTTCCATGAGCCCTTTCTTCTCTAAAAGCACACAAGTAAGGTCCCCGTGTCCCTGCCTGCTAATGTATGGCAGAACTCACCAATCTTTGCTACCCAGAGAAAAAATAGGTAGGCTCCAGAGAACTGAAGCCTTCCCGAGGCTCAGAAACAGAATCAGCCTAAAGATGGGGTGCATTAATATTTTGGGAGTTAGAGAAAGCACAGTTCCAGCATGTATTTTAGGTTATTGTTATCTTCTGCTGGATTCTATATTTTATAAGTATCCCAGTTATACCTGGGATGCTGGAAGGGTTTTGGTGAAGGATGGAAAAGCAGGGCAGAACTAAAAACATGGCCTAGGTTGGGAGTCTCTCCAGGTAAAGGGTGCCTGTGTACAAATCCATGAAGAAATGCATTCCCTCTGTCTGGCATTAGCTGGCTCTCGGGAGACCAGAATCTGAAGATGAGCCAGTATAGTGGGGGAAAATACAAAGAACCATAGTGGGGCCAGACAGCCTTGATGCCCTTCCCCAAGTCCCTGTTTTATGCATCTGTGAAATGGTTGTTCCCAGTCCCTCTGACAACTTGTCATGAGATATCATTACAGCTGCTACTGCATGTGAGTGAAGAAGCACAGCATATCCTTTCCAACAAGTCCAAGAGGCTTTTAGTGCTGGGATACTGGACAGAGAAGCCTCCTTCCTTGGTTGGTTATCTGCACACCATAAGAGGCTGGAGGTGAACTGGGTATGAGTCAGGGCTTACACAGAAACTGTGTTGCTCTGGAATATTTTGAGGGCACATGCCCTCCTCTTGGTCCCTCAGAATTAGGATCTACAGGTGAGAGAGTAACAGAGTCTGCAGACGGTGCCCTCTCCTAGATGATGCTGAGGGGACTGCCAGGAGACCCTCTGAAGTAGATATGACAAAAAAGAATGGGAATGGAGGTGTCTGAAGCTAGAGGACTGGTAGATTGTGAGGAGTTTTTACTCTATCCTCAGGCTTATCAGATCCACACACTTTTACCAGCTTATCCCCACTCAGCTGCCATGACCAGTTTGACTTGGCCAAGCTCCAGCCCATGAAAAACACCTTCACAACCAAGAGACCATCAACCCTCCATCCAGGATAACCAGGATTCCCACACCCCCTTCTGGCATCAATGCCAGTAGCACCATTCACACCCTGGGAGAGGTTGGGTTTGGGACACAATCCTAAATAAATGCCATCTTCTCACCCATTTATCACAGTAACTCTTACCAGGTGCCCCGGTGCCACCACATTCTAAGAAGCAGTGAAGAGCATCCTAGCCTACCCACTACTACGGGGTATCAGAAAGAAGGTAGGGATGCCAAGTGAGCTGTGAAGACAAGAGACACAAGAGACAATGAGATTCATTTTCAAGGGTCTCAAACTTGCGCCCGCGGGCTGTTTCCGGCCCTCTGTGCAACATTTTGTGGCCCTGCCCTAGAGGAATCTTTTTTTGCTTTGTTTTGTTTTAGTTGTTTGGGCTACAATCCCCCCCCCCCAATGTTCAAGGCTTACTACTGATTTTGCACTCAAGGATCACCCCGACTTTGCCTCCTGCGGCCCCCAGGTAAATTGAGTGGGTTGATCCTCTAGGAGACAGTCTGATTCCCTGTGGATCACAATTAGGCTCAGTTGTGCTTCCCCTTCAAACACAATGGAGCAAAAGAAATCACAGTTTATTAGAAACACCATTGTCACAGGTATCATGTGCTCATATTTGTTGAGACTGGAGTTCTGCTCCTGGACCTTTTGGAGACAGGAAGGTTGTTGTACCTTTTAAGGTTCATACACACCACACCCACAGACATTCAATTCGGGATAGGAAAGTTGCTGGTGTCCAATGCAAAGGAAATCAAAAGGAAAAGCCTGTAAACAGCAGACTTGCAGAGCTGTCTGAGCCCTCTGGTACCTAATTCTGAGAGACGCTGTCTTCTGTACCACTCTGTCTTTTCAATACTTTGTGCCCTGGACACTGGGAGAGAATCGATTCAAGGCCTATGAGACAGTGGTAAGTCCTCAGGCAGAGCAGCAGCCAAGAGTTCAGTCCCAAGATCTGAGTTCTGGATTCTATAGAGCGTTTTCAAAGATTATATTTCCCCCACATTAAAATGCAGCCAGGCAGAGCCTATGTGTGGAGAGACAGGCTTGTCATATGAAAATCCTGATGAAATTTATTTAGCATAAAATCAAATCTTTTGAAGTCAAAATAAGTTTTGCTTTAGCTGTTCTGGGTCCACCTCACATAGTCGACCATGTGCACATGATGCATGCTTGCATAGGTGCATATAAATGTAATATTTTTCACTCCTATGGGTTGATGCCAGAAATACCTTAAGAGCCTCAAAATAATATTATTTCTTAATGTCTGCTTCTCATGAATCCTCTAAAGCTTGTATCCTATGCTGAAATAGTAGCCCCCAAATTCATTGAGATGTCTTGCCCAACATCTTCTGCTGTGCATTGTTGGATAGGCATCATTATAAATAAAGCAATGACTCAGAAAAGGTTTGTCCCCTTAGGAATGCTCAATGTGTGCTTTGCAAACCTGCCTCTTCTGCAAGGTCTCAGAGTTTCTCTAATACATGTTTGAATAATGTAATACAAACTACAGATTTCAGTAATCTATCTTGCATCCAACTTTCTCTTCCTCTCCCTTCCCTGGATTCCCCTTCTTTTTTCCCTCCCATACATTCCCTCTCTCCCCCTCCTTTTCCTTCCCTTCCTTCCCTTTCAATTATCTTTCCCTTTCCTCCCTTTCTTTCCTATCCCCTCCCGTCACTTCCCTTCCCTTCTAGTAAATTCCTCTGTTCCCCTCTAGAGCTTCCCATCCCATTCCTCCCTTTCCTTCCCTGCCATTTCCCCCCTCTCCCTATTCCGCCCTTCCCTTCTTTTTCCTTCTCCAGAAAGCCCCTGTGACCCCTTGGTTTTCAATGCTTTGGTTTCCAAAATCAACCCCCATTTCACCTCACAAGAAATCATAAATTGGGTTCATATACTTTTGAAAGAAGTCTTGTTTTATTTTGGGGTAAACCACCTTAATTCTGTACTCTCTGGCTCTCAGAGAATTTCTATAAAGGACCAAAATCTTTGGATCAGAAGAGGCCAGCACAGAGATTCCTACAACAAGGAGCCTGCTACAGAGGAAGCAACTCCAAGAACTGTACTTCAGCTCCCCAAAACCTGGATCAAAAGTAGCCCCAGAAAGCCAGCCCCGAGCTGAGATTTCTGCCTAGCAACCCCTTTATTCTCCTAGGCCTAGAGACCCTCAGTTTTAGCTGCCCTATTTTACCATTTTTAAATTAAATTAATGATTAATTAATAATTTATAAATAAATAAATAATAAATCAATAATTAATAATGACCATGATTATAAAGTTGTTTATGATTGGGTTTCAGTCTTGCAATATACATCATCCCTCAACTATGAATGTTTCCTGCCATTAATATCACCAATTTCCCTTCCTCTCTCCCCCTCATCCTCTGCATGTCTCTGAGGCAAGCATTAAACTTCTCTCTTTTTTCTCTCATCCTTTTTTTCTCTTTACACATTGTGTATTACACAATTATTAATGAAGGGGTATTGTGCACATCACTATCTCCATTCAACACCCAATAATTGTTCAGAGTGATCAATTCCAAATATCATTGTCATAATGGTCCCTTCTCTACCCTAACTACACTATTCCAATATTCGTGAGAATATCTCACCATTCTGTGTAAAGTCAGATTAATAACTACTTATCTCAGGGAATATGAAGATGAAAGGAGAGATTGTAAAATTCCTTAGCAGGGGAGTTAGTTCAAGTGATAAAGGAAGTGCCTACCAAATGTGATGGATATCCTGAGTTGGTCCCTGGTGCCATATGCTTCCCTCTACATTTCTCCTAAGAGCTGATGGTTTCCAGTATCACTGAGTCTGACTACCAGTATAGGAAAAGCACCAGAAGGCCCCCAGCATTGCTTTAAAAAATTATCAGCACAGCAGGACTCCAGAAATGTTTGTTACTGTTTTGTTTCTGTAACTAATAAGGTTTCCTGTTAGTAAAAAAAATTGACATGAAAATGGCTTTTCTCTTCTTCTCTCCTATTGCTTTTTGAAGATAATATTCCCTGACTCAAAGATTTCCTGAATTATTTTTATTCCAGTACACCCACCATAAGAATTTTTATACAATGACTCCACAACTGTGCATATTATTTTTTACTTTATTAAGGTTTTGCACCTTAATCTCATTTGAGCTTTAATGTCTATGAAACTACAGGTTTGAGTCTCTTTTACCCTTAAAGACAAAAAATAAAAAATTAAAACACCTCTATGTACACACCTTCACGATCACATCCCAATGCTCCTCGAGAAACATTCTGACCCAACCTGATCCAACCCAAAGGGTCCTTCCTTGATCTACCTCCTAGAGTGTCCCAAAACTTGCTGCTCTCTCTCTGAACTTAACAAATGGCACTTTTTCTATTTACTGCTTCCTCCTTTCAGACTATTGGTCCAGGGCTCCTTTTCTCCAGGTACTTGAGGCAGGCACAAAGCCTTCATGAGGGTGGGATGATGCACTGAAATGGGCCCAGTGAGATCAGGCTTGATCATGAGAAGCAGCATTTGAGTAAGGTGGAATATAGGAATCATTTCTACCACTTCCCCTAAGTATTCATCTTTCTTCACCTTTTAGAGTCTTCCAGGGTGAGAAGGATCTGTGCCAAAGTACCTACTGGCCTCAAGTTAGACTCTTCACTTTTCTTCACTATCTCAAAATGTCTGGTCAAAATCTATACTTTATAGAGAGCTCCCTTTCCTAAGCACTTTTGAGGTCGTTTCAGAGATAAAGTCTCATTTATATCTGTGTTGTCTACAAAGTCTTGTCCCAAGGTGTGATGAATGAATGAATGAATGAATAATAGACAAAAAAGTTCTCTCTGTAATCTACAAATAGCATAGCAAATGGCATGTAGAGAGTGTCTTGTGACTGAGAGGGCTGGAGCCAAGCTTGGTCAAGAGCACTGCCCACTGGTTTGAGTCTAGTTGGGGGCCAACAGACACTTAGAGAGAAATACGGAGCAACAACCAAAGGACAAACACACACACACACACACACAAATAATAAGCAGAATGGGAGAGCAAAGGACAAAGGATGAACACTTTAAGAGGAGGTGGACAGCCTGGAAAGTGTCACTTCTCAGGATCTGGATAGAAACTTCATAAAACAGCTAAGCACTGTGGGCCCTCCTCAAGCTGGAATGCCTCACACCAAGACATGGGAACATAGCATTTGAGGCTTTGGAATGAGATGGCCAGTGACTCAGTTCCCAGCCCTGTATCTCACTGTGAAACTGAGGAATCTTTCACAAACTCTGAATCTCAGTTTTCAACTCAGTTAAATGTCAATAATCAGACCCAATGATGATATAGGATTAAAATACATTGTGCCCAATGTCTGCCTTTCCTTAGCCAGGTTTCAACACAACTGGTAAGGGGCAATATAAGTCAGCCTTCTATTCTGTGCGTAAGTCAGCCTATAAGTTAGCCAGCCCACTTTGTGTGCATTCCCACTTGCAGCTGGACCTTCCTGCTGGCCTTCCTGCCATTCCCCAACCCCTGACTTTTAAATGCTACTCCTGTGATTTCTATGTGCACTGTTTAGATCATATGGGAGATTGTGTAGGATCTAAAAAGAGCTCTTGGCTGCCAGAAGCTTGCATTCTGCCTCAGAAATGAATACACACATAATAAAAGAACTCAGAAAGTCAAACAATGCCAATGCCACTTAGGAGAAAAGAGAAAGGAAGACCAGCAGCAAGGGGAGAAAGGGGAAGGGGTTTCTTAGGACAAGCATCTCTGGAAGGGAAAATCTGAGAGTTGAGCATGCAGTACTTAGTATTCAGTACTCTGAGTACTGAGGGAAGGAAAGAGGACTGACTGTTCAGTTGAAGGTTCTGCAGCACTCCACAGAGGGAATGAGTGTGGCTCAGCAAAGGCACAGGGAGAAAGGTGGAATGTGTAATCGAAGCAAAGAGAGCAGGGATTAATTAGAATGAAAATGAAGTAGAGCAGGTTTTCTCTGGTGTGGCTACAGTCTAGAACAGGAAGGGCAGCCATGACAACTGGAAACTGAAGCCAGACCACTGTGACCTCTGGGAAGGGCAGCCCCTTGGCCTTACCCCCAAGAGACTGTTTCACATTGTCGTACTCTCCAGCTTTCTAATTTCATGTCTGTGGCTCTGTTCTGTGAGCTCAGGCTTGGTGTAGTGGTTGAAGATATTAACTACTCAGGACACTTATGTCCTAACTACTCTCCCTAAGGGTTGGAGGCCAGACCCTTGGCGGGGACCAACCCAAGCTTTCCCCCGCCCTACTGCTGCCTTGGCCCCAGGAGCCAGGGTAGTCAGCTGCCAGGTCCAGACTGAGTCCAGGGCAGTGCCTGGGGATTGCTGTGAAAAATAACACAGATGGTGAGCCTCGCTATTTCCTGTACAACACATAATTAGGTTAGATAAGAAACTAGCTGTGTCTAAGTGCTATAAATGTCTGTATTAAGCTATTCTGAAAGTGCCAAGCACTTTGACATTTGAAAGTTCAGAGTAATTGAGGTATTGAAATAAAATTGCTTCTGTTATTTAAAAGGTCATTATAGTCTTCAGCTAGATATATGAGGACTATTTTCCACTCTAGTGAGCCGTTCTCCCTGGCACAATTAGTAGCGCTTGAGCAGAGGCCTGCAGGGGAACTCCCACCACAGCCCCCGCCCAAGGCCCAAGACAGTTGCTCAGATAGAAGGAGCAGGAGAAAAGCTGAGGAAAGTCCCCAGCATCCCAAATCACCACTAGACTCAGCACTGCCATTATGTGGAGACTTTCATTTGTGTTGTCTGTGCAATTTTATTTCATCCTTATAAAATCCTTCAAGTACCATGACTGTGGAACATGGCAGCTGGTATATTGACCAGAATGCTGGGTCATAGAACTCAGGGCTCCATGTGTGCAAAGTCAACACTTTACTACTGAGTCCTGGGGATGCAACCCAGGGTCTCACACATATGTAGCTAACATTCTACTACTGAGCCTTCTCCACAGACTGGCAACTGGAGAACCCAAGCAAAGGGAAGAAGCTGGACAGAGGTCAAAGACCCAGGAAGGAGATTCTTCATGCCAGTTACCCTGTGTTGAGCAAAGAGCACATGACAGGAGCTGACTAGCGCTTCAAACACACTTCTTCAAATCATAAAATCATCCCCCCAAGAAAAAAGAAACCTGATTTTATAAAATGGATTTTGTTGTTTTCACTTTGCCCCCTAACATGTGTTAAATATATTTTCATTCATACATTTTCATTTGGGGGAGCACACCCAGTGACTCTCAGGCG
>PVKC010029283.1:0-15293 GCA_004027635.1 Crocidura indochinensis
AAAAAAAAATCCTTGACCTGATTACAGAAAGGCCTCACCCCAGAAGTTTATTGGCATAAGACCAACTCTGGGTTCCAGGCATATCAGTCTGTCCAACTCGAGTCATTCTCCGTGGTACCAGTGAAACTTTTTCACACTTTACCTATTGTTGGTCTCAGATTCTTATATTTAAAGACTCTGGATTCTGTGCATTTCTTTCATCAATGTCAGGCTGATGTGGAGCATCCTCTAGTTTCAGCATACCATTAAATGTAGAGCAATCTGCCCTGCATGCAGACTGTTGCTGAGTCATCTGGGTGTTGGGAGCACTCTTTGGAGTAAGTCAATTCAAAAGCAGTAGTAGATCTTCTCTGGTAGAGGCTTGGATCCTGGCAATGTTATAGACAATTGTGGTTGTTTCCATAGATGGTATCCATTGTTCAGGTGTGTGTGGGCGATGCCCATTCATCTGAGGCCTAAGCCAAATCATTATGCCAATGTTCAGGGTAAAAGACCTAATTACATTAGCAAATTTGTGTTCCCATCTCTATTAGATAAGAACTTGTTTGCATATGTATCATTTTCCCATTTTAATGTGCCTACGCAAAAGAGAAGCAATGCCACAAGATATTGTTGGTGCATCTGGGGGCCGATGAATAAAGTCCGACATTCCCCGTAACTTGGTACAAACATGAATTCTATACAGAGATATTCTTCTACCAGTATTGCTTATAAAACAGATCTCAAAGGGGGAAAATCAAACAATCAAAAGGATCTCCTTCCTTCCTGGGAGCCAAGAGGTTCTGCCAGCATGGCGTTGGGCAGCCCTCTGCCATGCCAAAGGCCTCTTTAACCAGACCTAGGAAGGGGTGCAGGACATGGGTCAGCCCAGCACCCCTCTACCTCCTTCCTCAGGAACTCCAGGACTTTTCCTGGCCACATGCCTGGGCAAGCCAGCGAGATGGGTCCCTTGGAGGAGTTTATTGGTTTCCCTAGGCTTTCCCCATTTCCCTCCAAGCTCCAAAAGGAGGGTCTGGAGTGGGGGCTCTGACCTTCCGGCCTTCTAGCTTGGTAAGGATCTCCTTCCTTCCTGGGAGCCGGGAGATTCTGCCAACATGGCGTTCGGCAGCCCTCCGCCATGCCAAAGGCCTCTTTAACCAGGCCTAGGAAGGGGTGCAGGACATGGGTCACCCCAGCACCCCTCTACCTCCTTCCTTCAGAACTCCAGGGCTTTTCCTGGCCACATGGCTGGGCAAGCCAGCAAGGTGGGTCCCTTGGAGGAGTTTATTGATTCTTGAGCTGGCTTTCAATTCAGCCTACTAATTTTAACCACAATATTATTTGCAAAATTCTCCCTAAACTACCTGGAACCTAACATTAGTTATCGAGCAGGAATATTGCAAAATGCACAGCAAGTTTTCTCTTCAGCTGCCTTAGATTTTAGCTTTCTTAGATCTCTTGATTCAATTCCCATACATTCCTATATACCCCAGTTTTTACTCTTTTGTTGTTCTTTTTTTTAGGTCTTCTTTTTATTAAAAAAAAACAACATTTACCAAATTTTTATGTCTTTCCATAGGTATGAAGAAATCAAAAACTAATGACAATGTTCACCTGCACAGGAAAAAGGCAGAACCCGGGCCAATGAGAGACATGGATGGGGAAAATGTTTGCTTTGCCTTTTCACAGTTTTTGGTTGAGAGCAAAAGTGAATATATTATTTAATCGAACATTAACTTTTGACTGAGTTGTAGGAGGGGGTGGTACACAACCCAGGTGTTTATTCTGCTGTCTTTAAAACCAGAAATCTCATGTTGTTTTTCAAATTAGTAGTTTCAATGTCATGACCATGAGAAACTTCCCAACCCAAAACCATCTAAAGCAAGTTCAGAAGCCATAACTCAAAATATGGACAAATTTAACTACATGAGAATTAAATGCTTCTGTAAGGTTAAAGACAAAAATAAAACTAACTCAGACAATCAAAAAATAGGTAAGATGAATTCAAGAAAACCAAAAGTCTATTGGGAAAAAATATTTGCAATATAACTGAAAAAAGAATTTGCTTCTTTTAAAAAATGATTCTTACAAAAGGATTTAAAACAAACCACCCAGGTTCGATCCTCAGAATCCCATATGGTATTCTGAGCCTGCCAGGAGTGATTTCTTAGTGCAGAGCCAGTAGTGACTCCTGAATGTCCAAAATGGGTGTGGTCCAAAAAACCAAAAACAAAACTAAGCAAAACAAAAACAAACTACAACTCAAAAAACAGAAAACAACAGACAAATTATATGCATAGAATACCTAGGTAAATAAATATAATTGTTACTTAAACATATGAAAAATATAAGACCTCACCCAAAAATTAAAACAATAAACCAACCTTTTACCTTCAGAATGGCAAAACCTGAAAATACTTATTTGTGAGGCAGGAATATAGAGATACAGGGAGGTCAAGACATTTTTAGTAGGATTAAAAAATGGTATAGGAGAGATTCAAGGTCCAGTTTGAAAGAGTCAAAAATTTAAGGCTATACCTTTGGAATAATTTACAGCCAGAAATTGTATCCTGTTAATATTCTTGCATCACATATTTAGTCATATTGAAGACATATTTACAAGACATATTATAACCTTATTTATAGTCTTCAAAATGGCAAGTAATACAACTGCTCTTTGTAGAAGGCTAATTAAGCAAAACGTACTATTGTCATTTAATGAACCACTTAGCAGTCATTAAAATGAAGCACCTTTATTTATGGTACATGGAATGTTGCCAATATGCATTGGTACATTTAAAAACAACCTATAGAATAATGCATATGGAATGAATCCATTGGTATAACTGGTGCTTTATTTTCATTGATTTATGTGTTAGTAGACCTCCCAAATGGTGCTCAAGAGAACCAGGAGCCACTCCTGATGATATTTAGTCTGGTTTTGTGGCCTATTGATTTGGAGTTGGACCCAATGATGTAGCACTGCTCAGGTCCAGAATATGAAAGGTCACTAGGGTTAACTCTCTGAGGTGCAGAGGATAGTATATGGTGCTAAGGGCCTAGCACATGCAAAGCATACTCTCTTCAGGTTATCTCCCCAATCCTGAAGGCTTCTGAATTCTTTTCTTACATGCCTGCATGCATATTCTTACATACACAAAAAATATCTCTGGAGGAATATATTTAAAACTAGCAATTATGGTTACCTTTAAAGATGGGGATTACAAAAATAAGAAGTCAAGAAAGAGGAGACTTGTTTTTCTTCAGTGGAATTTTTTTGGTCTGAAATACATATTTTGCATTTCTTTTTTTATCCAAGTGCATGTTGGCTGTTTTTTATTTTGAAGTAATGATACAGGGACCTGAGGATAGCTTAGAGGTAGAACATTTGCTCTGTAGACATGAGGCAGTGAATTTGATTTATAGAATCAATCCACATGCTAAGTTTGAGCCACATGTCATGGGTGCCACAACTAAGCATGTGTTGAAGACCTGGTTATCACAACATTAACAACTAAAGGAAATAAATAAATAATGGATATATTAGGGACTTGGGTTGCAAGCAACGGAAACAAATATCAGATAATTTAAACAGAAAGGAGAGTGATTGAAGCATATTGGATAGCACACTAGCTCTTCAGAATGAATAGCGACCCAGACCTAGAAACAAGATAGTTGAAAATGATGTCCACAGCTGTTTTATAGAACAACCCAGTGAAAATATTACATGAACATCAGTACGCAGATGGTAGACCCCTCATGTCTTGATCCTTTTTGCTAAAAAGACTGCTGCTGAAACATCTGGAAACTATTTGTGGTTCTTGCAGTTAAATTCACTCTTTGCAGAACAGACCCAGCATGCTTTGCAATTTAAGGTCACTAGTTCCTGAATCAAAGTTCAACGCAAATCCTTGTGTCTGTGGACAGCTGCAAAGGAGGATGAAAAATAAGTGCTTGTCATTTTCAGGTTCTAGGTTGGGAGACCGTCTTTGGTTAACATTAAGGCCCATAATTTAGGGGAATATCCGCAATACAGAGAATTTAGATCAGTGTTCTTTAATCACCATGCTGTCGACAAATTTCTACTAATCCACAAGGATATGAAGGTTGAAAACTACTGGTTTACTGCCTTGGTTATCATTTGTCCATGGATTGGTTTGAGGAGGATTAGGTGCTGGTCTGCAACTATAAAAAATCAAAGAATGCTGGTTTAGATAACTAGAGTCGGGCAAAGGAGAGGGTATAGAGAAAGAAGGTGTTTCTCATTTTCCACTAAACTTTGGAAGACTCTCTCCTGGTCCTCATTAAAAATAGCCACTTTATTGGTTGAATTTATTGCAGGCACTGTATTCAAAAGCATAGACTTTTCTTGGACAATGGCAAGATCTCTTTAGGTCATTTGGGCTAACTTTGCTTAATTATGGATAAATCCAAACTCAAGTTCAGTTTGAGCAAAACAAATGTCCAAGATTACCTAGTAATAGTCCATGATATGTGGTAAGGGACTGTTATTCTTGTCCCTGTTCTTTATAGAACCTTTGTGTCCTTCAACAAAGCCTCTAGTATATAGTATCAAGATGAATAGTTGCTCTGGTAGGGTCCCTTTATGAATAAACTGGTGCTACTTTTGATAAGGATAACTTAAATATTTGAAAAGAACTTGTAAGATTTATTTAAAATAATTACATTTTAATTTCTAAATGATTTACTTATTAAGACACACAGTATAAAAGAATTTAAAATAAAATTGTAAAATTTGGGGCTCTGGAGATAGCATGGAGGTAAGGCGTTTGCCTTTCATGCAAAAGGTCATCGGTTCGAATCCCGGTGCCCCATATGGTCCCCCGTGCCTGCCAGGAGCAATTTCTGAGCATGGAGCCAGGAGTAACCCCTGAGCACTGCCGGGTGTGACCCAAAAACCAAAAAATAAATAAATAAATAAATAAATAAATAAATAAATAAAAAAATAAAATTGTAAAATTTATAAACTTATTCATTCAACTTTTTTACCTTCTAGTAATATGTTAAAATTGTGGTGAAGATTTCTCAATTATTTCTACAGGTTTATACATAACATTTGTATATTTTTATAGATGCAGGTAATATAATCTTCATACATAATATGGTTGCTGTCTCAGTTATCTAAAACTTGAGATTACACATACCAGTGAGTTGATGGCAGGCAAGTTAGAACTTTATATGAACTTTCTGTGTCTAAGAGGCTTATTAAATACATATTATGAAAAGTTTTGTAGCGAGGTGATATCTTCCATGTCATTGTTCTCACAGTGTCATTCAAATTGTAATTCGTCTCATGTAGAAAATGGTCAACTTCATCTATATTCAAGGCTGTTTCAGAGCAGGAGAGAACCTCCAAAATCATCTGGTCTAACCTGACTGGTAGTAAGGAAAAACTTTCCTGGGGTAGGTGCAAGAGAAGAAAGACAAATATGAGATTTCTCCCCAGATCACACAGCCATAAGATTGACATTGCTAGAACTTTCTCCAAGATCCTTGCTCATTGTGCTATTTCCTTCTGCATCTTTAAAAGAGAGAACAAGACAAAAACCGAGCTGGGGAGATAGGCCCTGCGCGCACCATACATATTAATAATATATCCCATCCTTAAGTTATGTTTTGTGTATGTAGAATGTCCATCTGGTATTCTGCCCTTTCACACACCCCTGTAAAACTCACTTTCACTTTTTAACTCTATCACCCCCAACCTTCAGTACCCCCATGTACCCTTTTTAACTTCTGTACTGCACATTCCTAACAACACACCAACATGTTTCAGTGGATTTAACAACCCCTACTATTTCAAAAGACAAAATGTGCACGTATGGCTTTGAATATTTTATATCTATTTTCTTTGACAGCTAACTCTTACTAAATATTCTCTTAAACAGTGAAGATTTTCCCCACTTTTTATCTTTTCTTCTCTTTGTGAACTTTTCAATAAGAAATATTCGGTGAAAGAGTCCCTCAGTTTAATTCTTATGTTTAACCATGTCATGGGGAGTTTTACACATGTTCTTGCATCCCCCATATGGGCCTATGAAGCCATGTGGCATTGTTCCTTGTTTGCGTTGGCATATCAAAATGGAAAATACCTACACACAAATAAATTCTTATCTAATAGAGATTGGAACACCCAAATCTTGTAGTGCAATGGGACCTTACACCCTGAACATTGGCATAATGACCTGGCACAGGCCTCAGAAAAATGGGCATTCTCCATTCATTCCTGAACCAGGGAAGCTATCTATGGAACATCCAAGGTTTTTTTTACAACACCTGGAAGTAATCCTTTCCCAGGGAAGACCCTACCACTGCTCTAACATCGATCTACTCAAAAGAGACTTCCCTTAACACTGAGAAGACTTAAGAACATCAACGACCTGCATACTGGACAGGGCTTTCTGCATTGCCCTTTAATTGTGAGGTGAAACAAGAGGACGCTCTGCACCATCCTAACTGCAATATAGGATATGCAGATTCCAGGATCTTTAATGCAGAAACATGATACCAACAACAGAAACAGAGTGGAAAATAAAAGTGTTTTGGCACTACAGACAACGACTTGGATAGGGCAATCTAGTTTGCCTGAAGCCTAGAGCTGGTCTTATGCCAGGAAACTTCAGGGGTAGGGTCCCCTTGTATTTAGGCCAAGGTTTTCCCTTTCCATGTCCCCCATATTTCGGTGGGCCAATGCAAACAAGTATTGCCACTCTAATGCCGTTTTTACTGTGCTCCTTTGACTCTTATCCTTAAAAAGAAAAACCCACTTTTGAGGCTAACTTAAACTAATATGCATATGCATGGAAATGTAAAAAAGTACTATGCCTTCAATATTTAAGGAGTCACATAAGTTTTATGGCTTTAGAATGCTTGATGTGCTGCTAAGAAATATGTATCACAATCTGGGGACTTGAGGGACAAAGCAATTGTACATGAGTTCTGTTTTATTTTTCTTAATATTCTTTGGCTGAAAGTTCAATGTTAAGATATCAGCAAGGGGACTTTTATGGGTGATTGTCCTTCCACTGTAACTTTACCTAGTCCTCTTTCTTTGCATCTTTGTTCTCATAGTTAAAAATAAAAAAAATAAAAATAAATAAATAGAGAGAACAAGAGGAAGATGCTTAATTTAAAAACATGCTGATGTCCAGATCACATGTGATTTCTCAAATGGCAATATGTATTGTCTGACTTTTGCTCTTGAATTCTTCCATGCAGTTTAACTTTTGCCTGTTCCATAAATTACTAGTTACCATTAACTATTTTCTTCCATGAAGCTTTTCCCTTTGCCTTATGTAGAGTTATGTAGTAACTGTCTTGGGGCAACCTGTCTTATATTTTTCAATCTTTTCATTGTGATGCCCATTTTACCTCTCAAACACCGTTTTATTATGTACTCTGGTCTTGGCAGAATGCTGAATGAAATATCATATCAATGGTAAGAGGAAAGGAGAAAATAAAGACAATCAAACTCAGATAGATACCAAATCCATTAACTATACATCCAAAGAAATACCACAAAGCCATATTTTAAAAATAAATTCTTGTAGTTTATGAGGAGATAGCATGGGGGTAAGGCATTTGCCTTTCATGCAGAAGGACGGTGGTTCGAATCCTGGCATCCCATATGGTCCCCAGGAGCGATTTCTGAGCGTGGAGTCAGGAGTAACCCCTGAGCGCTGCTGGGTGTGACCCAAAAACCAATAAAATAAAATTAAATAAATTATTGTAGTTTACTGCAATGTGGATTGGAGGGCATCATGTGAAGCAACATAAGAGAAGAAGGACAAGACCAAGTGAAATCACTCATCTGTTCTATAGAGAAAATAAAACAAGGAAATAGTATTAAACACAAAAAAAGGACTACCCCTCAACCTTAGATTACAAAACTCAACTCAGATTATAATCTGTAGTAGAGAAGGGAGCCATTTTGGGAATGAAGAGGCAAACTAGAAGTAATATTGTGTCAGTGGTGCAGGGCCTTGGCACTTCTGTGATGGGAGGATGAAGTAATGTATACATCAATACCATAACTGTTAATAGATAGTAACCAAGATATCTTAACTATCATTTTTCAGGTAATATATTCAGGGAATGGTCCTTTGGTGTAAGGTAATGACAATGGAGGCTGGACTATGAATCAGAGCAGGATGTTTAGCCCTCAAGAAACACACTTTCCATAATAATTTCCTATAAACTTTCACCTGGTCACCCTATCAAAAATATTGAGCATGCACCCCAAATAGTTGTATATAATGATAGGCTCTATAGTTATATAGAGACATCTTATGGATATGTATGTTGTAAACTGGTACATATTGCAAATGTACTCATCTTTAAAGATCGTAAAGATTACTTTTTCATATTTATCACTTTTAAATAAATCGAAGTAAGTAAACAAGTATTCACATTGCTTTGTTTTGGGTCATACCCACCAATGCTCAGAGTCTACTATTGATTTGATGCTCAGGGATCACTCCTGGCAGGGATCAGGAACTAAATGCGGTGCCAGGAATTGAACCTGGTTCGATCACATTTAATACAACCATCCTCCAGACTATCTCTCTAGTCCTCACAAGTATTCACCCCTCTCCTCCCTACAATTTAATGAATAATCTTAAATACCCCCCATTTAACCCCCTGCTTTGTAATCTACTGTTTTAAAAGAGAATCCTGGCAGATCCTTTAAAAAAATCTATAATAGAAGAGTCCAAAGAGGCTTTGAATATCAAAATAAACACAACCTCCTTAGACCAGCCACCAGCCACTGCCAAAGAAAGAGAAGCTAAGACCAGTCCTGAAACTGGCTGGATTCCGAAGCACATGCTCTGCCCACTCAGACGGCCTACTAGCCATTATGTCTGCAGAGGTAAACAAGTAATGTGAACCCCGAGTTACATAGGAAGCCCTGTTTGGCTGAAAATAAGCTTCAGTCGTCTAGATCCCAAACAAACTTTTCTCCACCGCCCTGCAAGCCAACAATGTGAATTGGGTTAGCAAGAAAAAGTAGAGGAAGAGAACCTGAGAGTGAACTTTAGTTCCTAACAAGAGTGTGTAATAGGAAAGAAGAGCCTGAGATGAGAAATGAGAACAGTTTTGCCCCAAACTTTGTGTCTTTGGACATCCTGCTTTGAACTGACTTTAGTTTTCTATTATTAGGGACACAAATAAATTATTTTTTCAGGATATTCTTGCCTAACTGTCTCCCAGCTCCACTCACCCACTGCTCAGCATTCTGGCCTTGCCCTAAACACTGGAGGTACTTGAGTTCAGGGAGACAGAGGCTAGGGTAAGCTGGGACTTACTAAATTTAGTTGGTGGGGGGGGGGGCACAACAAACTGTGCATTGAGCCTGTCCCCAGAGCATCTGGTGGGTAGGGGGCCAAGCACTCATGAATTATAAAGCGACACTGCAGAGAAAGTTTCTGTAGTGGTCATTTCCCTTGTTGACTTTGGGCAGTTCTGTCACTTTTTAACTGACCCTTCCCAGAGGAGATGGTTGGTTTTTTCAGCGGGGAAAGTCAAAACCTGGCAACTGGATGGGGTGTTTGAATTCTCCGTGGCTCTGCAGTTGGAGACCCTGGCAACTGGGTCCAACCCCCTCCTTCTGGGAAGTGAAGCAGGCCTGCAAAGTTGCTGACAGTGGCCAGCGGCTGCAAGCCCACACATCCCCCTCTCTTCCATCTCTTTGTAGTAGTGAGAAGCAAACAAAAGCCACAAGCTTTCCACAGCAGGGAAGGCTCCGGCCATTCCCTTCTCACTCGGGGGTACAAGGTTCTAGTTGCAGTTACCATGGATAAGTGCTGATCTGTGTGTTTTGGGTGCTGCTAAAACTACAGATAGTTTGGTGCAAACCCCCAAAGTGCCTTATTTCATTGGCTTGGCTTTCCATAATGAAGTTTGAATATTCTAGCTCTGGCTGTTTAAGAGTCAGAGTGAAGGAAATCTCATCTGCTTACTACTTTCCCTAAATTTTCCACTTCATTTTGGCCTTGGATACCCAAAGAATGGTTTCTTTTACGCCTCAAATTGAAAACATCTGGCCGTGACATTTGAGTGAGGCTGGACTGAAGTGGGGGCAAAGCCAGGTGGAGTGACCTGTCTATCTGAATTCTGAATACTTAGTACTGATGGAACCAAAAGTTATGAAAATCACCCTTTCTGTTTTACAGGAAGGCCCTGGGAGATTAAAACTTAATCACAACAGTGGGGATATAGGACTGAGCGAGCAATGTAAGTAAATTCCTGCTGTCATGGAGCCCAGATTCTGAGGGAGAACCAGAAATAAACTCCAAAGTCAGATAAGAGGCTAGTGCAATGGAGAAAAATAAAGGAAGGAAGGAAAGAGACTAGGAAATACTGAGTCCTGGATGTTGAGTAAATTTGATTCCAGCAATCAGAGAAAGAAGTCCTCAATTAGTGTTTGGAGGTCCATATGAGATGCCAGAGATCAAACTGGGATTGGGTGTGTGCGAGGCAAGCACCTTGATCCCTGTTCTATCAGTCTGGTCCAATAGTTTATCTTAAGAAAATTAGATGTGCAAAAAGTTTGAGATCTAATCTAGATCTGTAAAAGTTGGTTATCTATTCTAGCACCAACTGTACAACTGTAAGCCCTTCCGGTCCTCATCTCTGGGGATTATAACAATAACAAACGTCCTTTATTTTTCTTAAAACCCATAAATGAGTGAGATTATTCTGTTTCTCTTTCCCGCTGGCTGGTTTCACTCAGCATAATAGTTTCTATGTACATTTATGTACAGAAAAATTCCATGACTTCATCTCTCCTGATGGCTGCATACTATTCCATTGTGTATATGTACCACAGTTTCTTTAGCCATTCATCTGTTGAAGGGCATCTTGCTTGTTTCCAAAGTTTGGCTATTGTGAATAGTGCTGCAATAAATATAGGTGAGCACTGTTTTGATTAAGTTCTAATCTCCCAGGGCCTGCCTGTAAAACAGAAAGGGTGATTTTCATAACTTTTGGTTCCATCAGTGCTAAGTATTCAGAATTCAGATAGACATTTTTGCATTGTGTTTTTGTGTTTTCAGGGTATATCCCTAGGAGTGGGATAGCTGGATCATATGGGAACTCAATTTCTAGTTTTTTGAGGAATCTCTATATCGTTTTCCATAAGGACTGGGCTAGAGGCATTCCCACCAGCAGTGGATAAGAGTTCCTTTCTCTCCACATCCCCACAAGCACTGATTGTTCTTGTTCTTTGTGATGTGAGCCAATCTCTGTGGTGTGAGATAGTACCTCACTGTTTTGATTTGCATCCCCCTGATGAGGATGAACACTTCAGTGGAGGAGACAAGGGGCCAGGAATCAAGTGTGAAAGCAGATATGCCAGATGAAATCGTCCTGTAGTTTTCCTGGTGAAAAATGATGTGACTTGGGTCCAGGATGGTGAGGAGGTTGTGAAAAGTGATGAGATTAAGAATCTAGTTTTGGGGGCCGGGCGGTGGCGCTGGAGATAAGGTGCCTGCGCTAACCACGGTTCGATCCCCCGGTTCCCCATATGGTCCCCCGTGGCTGCCAGGAGCGACTTCTGAGTGAATAGCCAGGAGTAACCCCTGAGCGTCACCGGGTGTGGCCCAAAAACCAAAAAAAAAAAAAAAAAAAAAAAAGAATCTAGTTTTAATGTGGAGGCAGTAAAATAATCTACCATTTTTACATGCCAGGGGTCACAAAACTTGCTTCTGTTTAAGACACATATGCAATTCTGTTTGGTGCTAGAATAGATAACAAACTATTACAGTTTTAAATTAGATTTAAAAATTTTCACACTTCTCATTTTTATAAGATAAACTATTGAACCAGAGTGATAGAACAGGGTTTTAGGTGCTTGCCTTGTGCACACCCAATCCCAGAGTTTGATCTCTGGCACCTCATATGCGTCTCCAAATTCTACCAGGAGAGTTGCCTATGAACAGAGCCAGAATTAAATTCTGGGCAACTGATGGGTATTGCCCCCCCAAAAAATAAAGTTTAGAAGTTGATTGTTGAGTCAAAAAATGTGCTTGGTATTATTACTCTTGCTACACATAGTCATTTTACACAGTAAAAAATTTCCAAGAATTTTCCAAAACTTTCCAAACTCAAGCTTTTCAATCCTCAGATCCATAGTATCTCTGGTCCTCTTTCCCCACTCTGGTTTTCTTTTGGGAAGAGGGGCTGGGGTGAGGGAGAAAACCTCTTCTACTCTCTTTTTGGGGTTCTGGTAAAGGGGAAATATAAAAAAGATGGACAAAGATGCCCCAGAGAGAGTGAAGAAAAGGCCAGAAGGAATTTCTTCATTAATTTTTTTTTCTTGCTTTCCACTCCTGAGAAAGGTCCAGCTGCTCCCCTTAGCTAAGAATCTTCCTCAGTAAGAATCAACAAATGAAGGATACTGCTTGCTTACTCAGAGATCTTTTCATTTTCTTCTAGGGAGATCAATGAACTTAACAATTTCAATTATCTTTCACAAGGTCCCCCGGTGCTAGATCAAACTGCCTCGTCTGAACAAACATTCCTCTCCCCAGGATGGCAAGTTTACCAAACTTTTTGGCTCTTTTATTCCTCTCCTCCCTAAGCTTGATCTCCCTTTTAAAAAGCCCCCCCCCTTAACCCCCCAACACACACACACACACACACACACACACACACACACACACACACTCACTCACTCTATTACCACTTTTTCATACTTTCAGAGCAACTCAGACCTTCTCTACCCAATCTCACTAATCTTAAATATGCATGGTTTTCTTACCATGTACTAAAAGTGGAGGCTTTCTGATAAATTTGAAGATCAAATTGTTTATTTCTGCTGATGCATAGGAAATACAAGGATCTCAGAAGAGCCAAACAATCTTGAAAAAACAACAAAGCTTTCAACAAATCTAATTTCAAAACTCAATGAAAAATGACAATAACCGAGACAATAGGTACTGGCATAAGTACAGACAGTGGATCAAAATTAAGAGCCTACAAGTAAACCCTGATCATTAAAATCAATTACTTTAATTGACAGTTTAATAGGGAAAGAATAGTCTTTTCAACAAATGGTGTTAGAACAAAGAGGCATTTACGTGCAAAAGACTGCTCCCAAATATCACAAATACAAACTCAGTAGATTTTAGATCTAAATAAATCAGATGAGCCTAAAAAATATATATTTATGTTTATATTAATATAAATATAATATATAATATATGTAAATAGATACCATATGTAGATTTATTTTATATATAAATATATAACATTTATATTTTAATGTATTTATGTCATATATATATTTTTTTGGTTCACACCTGGCGGTGCTCAGAGGTTACTCCTGACCGTCTGATCAGAAACAGCTCCTGGCAGGCATGGGGGACCATGTGAGACACCGGGATTCGAACCAACCACCTTTGATCCTGGATCGGCTGCTTGCAAGGCAAACACCGCTGTGCTATCTCTTCGGGCCCTATGTCATATATTTATATAAATATAATATATATGTTTAGGTTTTTAGCCACACCTAGCAGCTCTCAGGAGTTACTCCTGACTTGTGCTCAGAAATCACTCCTGGCAGGCTTGGGGACCATGGGATGCTGGGATGAAAACCAAACTGGGGTTGGCCACATGCAAGGTAAACACCGTACCTGCTATGCTATCACTCTGGTCCAAAACCTAGAAAACTTTTAGAAGGCAATGAAAGAGTAAGTTGGGGGCCAGGGAAAGTTTGATCAGATATGCCACCAAATGCAAAATGACAAATAAGTAATCAATTGAATTTCATCAAAATGAAAACATTTTGTGTTTCCATGGACACTTTGGACAAAATCAAGGACAATCAATAGAATGAGAGAAAATTTTGATGTTATATATTTGATTTGCTGTTAGGATATTAAAAATATTTGCAATTCAACAATAAAAGGACACATTATCTTTCTTAAGATTATAATGCAAAATTTTCCATAAAGAAAATATACAAATGCATAAGAAACGTATAAAAAGTCACTATGAAAAAAAATTGAAATTGCAAGGAGATACTACTATTCAATCACTAGAATAGTGATTAAAAATGCAAAAATTGGGCCAGAGAGAGAGCGAGCATGGAGGTAGGGCATTTGCCTTGCATGTAGAAGGATGGTGGTTGGAATCCCAGCATCCCATATGGTTCCCTGAGCCTGCCAGGAGCGATTTCTGAGAATGGAGCCAGGAGTAACCCCTGAGCGCTGCCGAGCGTACCTCCCCCCAATACAAAAACTAAGAAGTTTTGGAAGGGATGTGTGAAACTGGAGCCTTCATACACTGCTGATGGGGATGTGAAATGATGCAGGCTATTTTGAAAACATTTTGACAGTCCTTTTTATTAATTTATTTTAATTATTATTTTAACAGTACAATCAATATTTATTTTGTTTTATGTATGCGGTATTTGGCAGGCCTTTCAAATGTTAAAAACTAGAGTTGCCATATGGCCTAGACATTCCAATCTCAGGTATCTACCTGAGAGAAATGAAAACACAAGTACACACAAAAACTTTCAAGCAAATGTTTATAGCAGTTGTATTTGTATAGAAGTTTCAAAAAAAAAAAAAAACACAATTGTATTGTCCATCAACTGATGAATTATTTTTAAAAAGTGATATAACCAGGGCCCAGAGAGATAGTACAGAGGGTTCAATCCCCAGCATCCCAGAGCACTGCCAGAGTAATCACTGACTGCAAAGCCAGGAGAAACCCCTGAGCACTAGCTGATGTGGTTCCACAATTTAAAACAAAACCAAGAAAACAACAGAGGGCAATATAGCCATGTAATGCAATATTATTTGACAATAAAAATGAAGTTCATGGGGCCAGAGCGGTGGCGCTCGCATTAGGGTTTTGCCTTGCAAGCGTTGACCTAGGATGGATCTCGATTCAATCCCTCGGTGACCCATATGGTCCCCCGAGCCAGGAGCAATTTCTGAGAGCATAACCAGGAGTAACTCCTAAGTGTCACTGGATGTGGTTCAAAACCCAAAATATTAATAATAATAGCAATAATAATAATAATAGAACAGTGGTCAGAAAAAGAGAAAATTATAATCTTGTTTATTAAGAAAGCAATGGATCCACATTAACTTTCAAAGAAAGTGCTCCTGTGGAGGCCGGAGAGATAGCATGGAGGTAAGGCATTTGCCTTGCATGCAGAAGGACAGTGGTTCGAATTTTGGCATCCCATATGGTCCCCCGAGCATGCCAGGACTGATTTCTGAGCGTTGAGCCAAGAGTAACCCCTGAGCTCTGCCAGGTGTGACCCAAGAACAACAACA
>PVKC010029284.1:0-15169 GCA_004027635.1 Crocidura indochinensis
GTTTTATGTGTCAGCATGTAGTCTATCCTGGAGAATGACCCATGTACATTGGAGAAGAATGTGTATCCAGGGTTTTTGGGATGGAGTGTCCGATATATATCCACTAGTCCTCTTTTTTCCATTTCTCTATTCAGGACTAGTATGTTTTTGTTGGGTTTCAATCTGGTTGACCTATCAAGTGTTGATAGGGCCATGTTGACGTCTCCCATAATTATTGAGCTATCATTGATTTCTTCTTTCAGATTTGTCAGTAACTGTATTAGATAATTTACTGGTCTCTCATTGGGTGCATATATGTTTAATAGTCTGATTTCTTCCTGTTGCACATATCCCTTGATTAGCTCATAGTGTCTATCTTTGTCCCTTACCACACATAGTGGTTAGGAGCAGAAACTCAAGTTTTAGTGCCAGGATCCAA
The DNA here is from genome assembly GCA_004027635.1 of Crocidura indochinensis. Classification (NCBI taxonomy): domain Eukaryota; kingdom Metazoa; phylum Chordata; class Mammalia; order Eulipotyphla; family Soricidae; genus Crocidura; species Crocidura indochinensis. The sequence goes on from PVKC010029284.1 coordinate 419, forward strand.
ATCCTCATTCTGTTGAGTCCCTCAGGCAGAGTTATATAATGGCTTTCTATTATTTTGTGGATTCATTACAAAATATCAGTGTTTGACTCCTAGATTTTCTGTGAGAATTAAAATGTGCAAATAGATGTGATAAAAGTACCTTTTAGTAAGACCTAAATAGTAAATTCTATATAAATGTTGCCATGAATTTATATCTTATTGTTAATACTATCTACACCATCTTAGCATTTCCTTATTTTCACATGTTTTATGAAGTAGAAATTTTTTTCTTCTGAAATGCTTACAAATTTCAAACAAAGTTTTATTATTTATGAAAACATATAGTAATTTGGAACATAAAATTAAATATTATCTTTGATACTCTTAATTTTATACATTTATTTAAGCACCATAGCTTATAAAGTTGTCTATAATACAGTTGTTATGGGCATTTAGTGTTCCAACACCAATTCAAGTGCCAGTGTGACCTTCCCTCCACTATTGTCCCTAGTTCCAACCTCTGAAGCCTGCCTCTTAACAGGCACCAAATATTGTAATTTATATTGCTTGTTATAGTAAAATAGTAAGTCGAATTAGCAAAAAATAGCTTAGTAGAAGAAAATTTTTGAAAATTGCTGTATCTCACAATGGTGTTATTGAAGTCATCGAGGATTCACTGTGCCATTTGATAAAATGTGCAAATAGCCTTCTCTATTAATTGTTCTTGCTTATTGAACTTAGTTGGTATCTATGCCATTTCCTCAACTAACTTGCTGTGCTGCTACTTGGGCTATTGTGAAATTTGGAAGTGTGCAGCTGTGTATGTGGCTGAGTGCTTTAGGCACTCCGGGACCTGGAATCTGGAGTACTAGGACAATGACCACTCATGAAGATGCCTCAGAGTTTTTAGCCCAAAGACTGGTCGGTGGACTTGTGATTTTTACTGTCTTAGCTTCTCTTCAGAGGTCAGTAATGAAACTTGGCAGTTAATATGTCAGAGTTTATGGAGCGAGGGTGTGGCTGCTGGGGTTTCTGGCAGTATGGAGGTGGGAGGTTGAGCTGCCTACTTCATTTCTAAGAGCTTTCATTTCTAGAGTTTTCAGTCTGAAGACTGATGTCCCTGGGAGTTTTGCTCCCTTGGCATCTCTTCAGAAATAAGCCATGAAGCTGTGAGACTAACAGAGGCTATAAGATGTGGGTCCACAGCCTTATTATTTATTTATTTATTTATTTATTTGTTTTTGGGACCACACCCATTTGATGCTAGGGGTTCCTCCTGGCTATGCACTCAGAAATCGCCCCTGGCTTGGGAGAGACCATATGGGATGCTGGGGTTTGAACGGCAGTCTGTCCTAGGCTAGCGCATTCAAGGCAGACACCTTATCTCTAGTACCTTACCTCTCTGCCCCCCCTTTTTTAAATTGAGGGAATATACACGCTAACTGCATCAACAAAATTTCAAATATAGTGATGATATATTGCTATTGCAGTTAGCACATTTGAATATTTAAATGTTCTTAGACTTGGGAGAAAACTGAGATTACTTGTAAATACAGGAAATACTTTGAGTAAGCTGCAGGACAGACCTGAATAGAATACAGAGTATTCTAAATAGTTTATAAAATAACTCTTTTTTTTTTTTTGGTTTTGGGCCACATCTGGCGGTGCTCAGGGGTTACTCTTGGCTGCTTGCTCAGAAATCGCTCTTGGCATACATGGGGGACTATGGGATGCCAGGATTCGAACCACTGTTGTTCTTTGGTCTGCTGCTTCCAAGACAAATGCTCTACTGCTGTGCTATCTCTCTGGCTCCAAATAACTAAATTCTTAAGGTAACAAAGGTCCAATCTTTAGCACAAAATTAGTGAAGATCAATACTTTGAAGCAAAGTTGAACTTAAGTTAGTGTAGCAAATACAGTTTAAAATCTCTGTTCTTTTTGCTATTGTTTTGACTTATTTTATACAAGCAACAAATGTTTCTGGACTTTAGTGGAATTATTTTCTAATACTTTGAGATACATTAAGGAATGTCTCTGATGGGATGCGATCATACTGAAAATCAGAGATATTTTCCCCTCTTTCCTATACTCTCTAACTCCTAATACCCCTCTTTCTCTCTTTACCTCTTTTACCTTCTGTTTCCTATCTCTCCCTCTTTTCTCATTCACAATAATGTCATATAACTGCATTGACCAGAGATAGCATTCATGCCTAGCTGGTATTACAGCGGTCACATTTTCCTCTGTGCTTCTTTGAGCTTGCATAATCACCTGTTATGCTCACATTGGTTCCCAATGCCTTAGTGCAGTGCTTGCCTACTTTCGTTGTTCTCAGCTCTTAGTTGATGCACACAGCACATCAGATGATTGTCAGGGGGAAATTCCACACACCAAAACAAAATCCCATGGAGAACAATGAAACACATCTCTTGGAACTGCACAGGAATCACTTCTGAATGTTACCGTATAGAATGCCAAGATTGAACCTGGCTCAGCTATATGCAAGGCAAGAGCACTACCCACTGTACTATTATTGTGATCCTGTCTTGATAATTTTGAGAGGTGTTAATTCTTTTACAAATTAAAAAAAATCCCATTCTTGGTATTTTTCTTAGGGATACATAATCAATATTTTATCTATAAAATATTTTTGTTTACTGCTTAATTTATGACTTAAATTTATAACCTTTCTATTCATATAACAGTGGTAGAAAGGGGAGAAAAAGCATATATAAAGATGGTATTTCAGTCTGTTCTAGAATGCTGAATATTTAGGGATGCTAAAGCAATGCTCAAGGTTCCTAGTGCCACTCTTGGTGATATATAGTCATCTGGCATAGACAGAACAAAGCTCTGGCTAGTAATCTGGCATACCTTGGTTCCATTAGTTCTGGAGGTCTTTACAGTGTTGCTTGAAGTTTCCAGGGACACATCTGGTAGTGCTTTTATGCCCATGCAATGCTATGAGTTGAACTAAGTGAGTAATGAAAATGAGTGTACTGCATTACAAAGAACAAGAACAATAAGTGGTGGCCGGGGGTGGGGATAAAGGAACTCTCATTCACTGCTGGTGGGAATGTCATCTAGTTCAGCCCTAATGGAAAACAACATGGAGATGCTTCAAAAAACTGGATATTGAGCTCCCATTTGGCCCAGCTATTCCACACCTAGGGTTCATCGCAGCACTATTTACAATGGTTAGACTCTGGAAACAACCAAATGAATGGCTATAGAAACTTTGGTACATATACACAGTGGAATATTATGCAACCATCAGGAGAGATGAAGTTGTGAAATTTTCCTATACATAGATGGTCATGGAAACTATTATGCTGAGTGAAATAAGTCAGAGGGAGAGAGACACATACAGAATAATATCACTTAGATAAAACCCATAGATTATGGGTTTTAAGAAAAATTAAAGACATTATTGTAATAATGTCCATAGATGAGGGCCAGAAGGATTGGCTCACGATATGAAACTCATCTCCAAGAGTGGTAAGTGCAGTTAGAGAAATAATGCAGTAACACCTACCATGACAATGTCAATAAATGAGAGAAATAGGATGCCTGTTTCAAATACAGGCAGAAGGTGTGGGAAGAGGGAGATGGGGGCATTGGTGGTAGGAATGTTGTACTGGTGAAGGGGATGTTCTTTTGGTGACTGAAGTCCAACTACAGTTCTGTTTGTAATCTGAAACAGTAGAATTAGAGAGATAGTTCAACTGGCTGATAACACCTAGCACAAAGTGAGCATAGCTTCTGGCCACTGCTGGGTGTAGTTCCCCTAAATAAATAAACAAAACTAAAATAGAGCCCTCCATCCTAAAATAACCCACTAATTTGAACATGAGAGTCTACCTGAATTTTTGCTCCTAAATTCTTCAGCCAACTGCTGTCATGCGAGGTTCTGGATCTAGGTATGCTTATAACTGTGAGTGGCTTTTTTAAATTTTAATCGCTTATGCCAAGGGAATTACTTTCTTATTTCCCCAATACTTACTGTGCCTATGAAAAAAAAAAAGAAGTACAAAATCTTGCCACACCAGCACTTTTTCTTTTTAGTTATTTTTTCCTCTCTTTTATTCTTTCTTTTATTTTTTCACTCTTGTAGTTATTATTTGGTGATTTTTTTGTTGTTGTTGCTTCTTCTTTTTTTGGTAGTTACTGTTTTTGTTGTTGTTTGTTGTTGCTGTTGTTTTTTTACTGTTTGTTGGTTATTTTTGTTGTTGTTATGGTTTTTTTTTTTGGTCTTCTTCTAGCAGAACCACACAACTTGAATCATCTTGTTCTGCCTCATGAACTGAGGGGGAAAATAAAAATGAATGATTCTAGGGCCAAACAGCCATATAAACATTAAGTAGAAATAAAAAATGATCAGACTGGGGTCTGAGTGGTGGTGCAAGGTTAGCCTATGATGACCATGGTTCTGTCCCCTGGTGTCCCATATCCCCAAGCCAGAAGTGATTTCTGAGCACATAGCCAGGAGTAACACCTGAGCGTCACTGGGTGTGGCCCAAAAAGCAAAAAAAAAGAAAACATCAGGCTTAAAAATCAAACCCAATTCTTTCCATTTTTTTCTTTGCTGAGATGGCCTACAAAAACAGACTGCAACCTCCGGGAGCCACACTCGGTAAGAAGTCTCCACCCAATGCATGTGGGAACAACCCTGCCCTGTGATTGGAACCTAGAGTCTTTAAATGATCTCCAGCCATCTGCTCTACATCTTTCCAACAACAGACTGCAACCTCCTGGACCCAAAAAGTTACACTTACATTGTAACCCCTGAACTCCATCCCTGCACATTGAAAGAAGCAACCTAAAGCCTTAACAGCTAGGTGAAAGGCATAGGGAGCTCAAACAAGCAAACAAACAAGCAAAAAAAAGGCATCCATACACTTGACTGGAGAACAATTAAACATCTAGGGGTTTAAACGACTGAAATTAGAACTTATCGCACGGAACTAATTAGAGCATGTGAGGTTTTGCAACTGTCACCAGGCATGGGGTTTGGGAAGACCACGTGCCGGGGGCTTTCTCCATAGCCTGAGGAGTGCTGGGAGGCCCGGTAGGTCCCCAGTCGTCCCGGTCTTATTCCCCTGACTCCAGGCCTGCCCTGGGTGCCAGCTCAGATGGCCAAAAGTGGCTTCAGGCGGACTCTTAGTGGGCCTCAGGTTCCCCCTTCCCTCCGCACTTCAGTGGGAAGGTACATGGGGTGGAGGGTGGCAGACATCTGGCCTCTGGATTCCCTTGGATTCTGGAGACCAGCTCATGCCAGGTATGGGGTTTGGGGAGACCCCATACAGGAGCCCTTCTCCGCAGTCTGAGGAGTCAGACACAAAAGAGAAAAGAGCTGGAAGTTCCAGCTTGCCTCATGAAGCTCACCACAAAGAATGATGAGTTTAGTTGGAGAAGTAAATACATTTTGAACTGTCCTAACACAAACATTTTCATACATTTGCAAACCCAAACACAATCATGTATGTAATCAAGCTGTTAAAATAAAATATTAAATAAAAAAAATCAAACCCAAAGTCAACAACAACAGAACAAGCTATACACAGAGGGGAACAGTAACACTAGTCACTAACACTCTGGGGTGTGAGGGGCAAAGGAGGGAAATATGGGACACACACTTGGAAAGGAAAGGAGAGAGGACAACCTTGGTAATGGGAATGGACTTAATTCATTTGTCACTATGTACCTTAAATATTACTGTGAAAGATTTGTTATTCACTACTGGTCACAATAAAATTATTAAAAAAAAAACTGGATCATGAAAAAAAAGAGAAAAAAAATCCATGGTGTGCGGTTTTGGCTGCTACTGCAGCAAATATTTCTACAGAGCTTCTTTTTTAAGACACTTATGTTTTTCACTGAAAACATTACAAAGAGAGATTAAAAACTGAATTTATTTTGTTTGGGGGTCACACAAAGCAGTGCTTTAGGACTCCTCTTGACTTAACAATGGGGATGAGGTTATTTCCAGCGATGCTTTGGAGACCATGTGGGGCTGGGAGGTCATATCTGGGTCTCCTGCCCTACTTCAACAATTGGATTTTAGGAAGACGGTATAAGCCGGCTCAACCAGCTCAGTGTAGCCAGACTTGTCATTTCAGAAGTAAAAAAAAAAATCTAAATTTATATGTAAAACTGGTCAATTTTGGAAATACCGTGAAAGCCAAACAAAACACATTAGTAAACTAAATTATGTCTATAAACTGCCAAACTATAGCCTCTGAAAGTAAACTGGTAACACCTTCCTAGAAATCTTATTATTTCTGTTTTTATTGTTATTTTGCAATTAGGCTATGGATGCTGAATCTGAATCTTAATGGTTCCTTTGGTGTCTTTTTCTGGACTAACTTTTTGTGTGTGTGTGTGTGTGGGGGTGTCACACCGGCAGCGCTCAGGGATTACTCCTGGCTCTGTGCTTCAGAAATCACTCCTGCTAGGCACAAGGAATCATAGGGGATGCTGGGATTCGAACCACCATCTGTCCTGGATCGGCTGCGTAAGGCACAGCCCTACTGCTGTGCTATCTCTCCAGTCCATGGACCAACTTTTTAAAGTGTCTTATGTAGGGACTGAAGTGATAACACAGTGGGTTGGGCATTTGCCTTGCACATGGTCAACCCGAGTTTGATCCTCAGCACTTCATATATCCCCTGAGTCTGTCAGGAGTGATTTCTGATTGTAGAGCCAGGAAAAACCCCTGCTGGATTTGGCCCCCAAACAAACAAACAAACAAGAAAAAGTGCTTTGCATTAGTGAGAAATTTACAGTTATGGAATTATATATTATACAATAATAAATGTACTTAAAATTTCTAAAGCTGAGTAAACTTATTTGCAGTCTGTGGGTATTGTTTATTTTTAAGTGGATTTTTGGTATTATTGAAAAATGAAAAATACCAAATTCATATAAATGATTAAATTGTGTAGTATAAAATCTTAAGTTGGCTGTTTGGTCTGTATCAGCTTGGTTTAGGATCACTCCCCCTTATAACTTTATTTTACAAAATCAATTACATTAACAACTCAATAGCAAGGATTAGTTTTTTTTATCATTGCTTTGAATAATTTCAGAGTGCTTTGACAAATTTATTCTGCAGTCATATAGACAGGGCTAGGCCCCATCACAGATATATTGAAGGTAGCATAGTGAGGGGTGTGACCTGAGACTGGGATACACAGGTCAGTTGACTCAGGATCTGAATGTTTTTCTCCTCAATTGTTGAGGATGTAAAAAATTTCAAAGACTATGCCCTCTTCAGAGCTGTCCAATTGTGGTTTTAGAGTAGGAGGAGGATGTGGCTAAGAAAATGATCATTGTCTGATGACTATGAGAATTGACACAACAAAGCAGTGTGACTCCTTCAGCATTCTATCGGATTACAGTCTCTGAGCATATAAAAACATATTATGGATATTTTAGAATGCAGATCATATGCAAATGTATGGAATTAGGGACATATGAGAATCTGGATATATGATACAGCAGTGTATCATCAAAGGCTGATTATGTCAGTTTATCTTTGAGGTTTCTAAGAGGTGATGTTGAAAAGCCCAAACATGTCCATAATTTGCAGCTTAGATCTTAAAAGCCATCCAGTTTGTGCATGTGGCCTTTTGTTGATGGATTCTAATAGTGATAAGTTTTAGATTATATAAATTAAGAACCAAGAAATCAGTGAAAGCTGATTTAAATTTCTGGTGAGATATTTTAGTAAGAACTGAGATCGACCAGTGTTTACATATACTGTAATATTTATATTATTTATGTTCCTGTAATATGACTTTCAACTTTCATTTTTTGGGAGATTATTGCCCTAAACTCATGGCACTAAGTTTTGACATGTTTAATGTATATTAAACTTGATTTTTTTCTTCTGTATCCCACCATGTATCTTTTGTATCAGTCTATTCCAAGGATTTATCACACTGACTGAACAAAGTATTCACTAACTTTAAGGTGAACATGGTGGGGGAGTAGAGGAATGCCACACACAATGTGTGTAAAACATTCAAATAAAAAAAATTATTATATAAAATATAGAATGTATTTTCTCTTCCTTGGTTGTCTTAGAGTTGTGTTTTTTATCATTGACTTAGTTTTTTTTTCCAAAAAAATTTTTTTTAATTATGAGAACAAAGATGCAGAGAAAGAGGACAAGGTAAAGTTACAGTGGAAGGATAATCACCCATAACATAATTCTCAGAAGAAGTCCCCTTGCTGATATTTTAACTTTGAACTTTCAACCCAGAAACATTAAGATAAATAAGAGAATCCATGTACAATTACTTTGTCCCTTAAGTTCCCAGATTGTAATACATTATAATATTTCTTAGCAGCACACAAGGCAATCTAAAGCCATAAAACTTATGTAACTCCTTAAACATTAGAGGCATAGTATTTTTTTACATGCACATGCATGTTAGTTAAGTTAACTAATTAAACTAATATTAAGTTGACCTCAAAAGTTTAAGTGGGTTTTTTTTTTTAAGGATTAGAGTCAAAGGAGGACAGTAAAATGGTGTTAGAGTGGCAATTGTTGTTTGCATAGGCACACCAAAATATGAGGGGCATGGAAAGGAATAACGTTGGCCTAAATGCAAAGAGACCCTACCCCTGAAGTTTCCTGGCATAGGACCAATTCTAGGCTCCAGGCAAGCTAGATCGTCCAATCCGAGACATTGTCTGTAGTGCCAACACACTTTTATTTTTCACACAGTCTCTGTTGTTGGTATCATGGTTCTGTATTAAAGATCCTGGAATCTGCATATCCTACATTGAAATCAGGATGTGGAACGTCTTCTCATTTCACCTCAAAATTAAAGGGCAATGCAGAGAGCCCTGTCCTGTAAGCAGGTTGTTGTTGTTGTTAAGTCTTCTCAGTGGCCGCGGGCCGTAGTTTGAGGACCACTGCTATAGACAAACTTGGATGTTTCGAGGATGGCTTCCCTGGTTCAGGGGTGAATGGAAAAATGCCCATTCTTCTGCAGCCTGTGCCAGGTCATTCTGTCAATGTTCAGGTTATAAGGTCCCTTTGCACTACAAGATTTGTGTGTTCCAATCTCTATTAGATAAGATCTTATTTATATGTATAGTATTTTCCCATTTTAATGTGCCTATGCAAAAAAGGAACATTGACACGTGGTGGTATTGGTGCATATGGGGGCCATAAGAACAAGTCCAACTATCCCCATGACAAGGTTCAATCAAAAGCATTAAACTGGGGGACTCTTTCACCAAATTCCTTATTGAACAGCTCATAAAGAGAAGATAAAAAGTGGTTAGAATCGTCACTATATAAGGGAATATTTAGTAAGACTTATAGCTTTCAGAGAAAAATCACATAAAATATTCAAAAGAAATACGTGTCCATTTTATGTCTTTTGAAATAGCTCGGGGTTGTTACACACAATGCATGGCTTTGATCTGTGATTAGGATTGTACAGTGCTGAAGTTAAAAGAGTAATGTGGGTTAGTGATGTGGGGGGGGGTGAGAGAGTTAAGGAGTAAAAATGAGCTTTGTAGGGGGTGTGGGAAAGGGCAGAATACAAAATGATCATTTTGGATACACAAAACATAACATAAGGATAGGGAATACTCTTAATACATGCAGTATTAACCGCTAGTGCCCCCGCGCGGTTTTCCACATGTAGACTGGACAGAAATTGCCATTGACAAACTTAGTGTAACCGAGCAAATCTCAGTACACTCCAAGTTAGGAAGAGGGGATAACTGGGGGCCTATCAAGGCTCCCAGTGAACCATGTTAGGGGGAAGGCTTGCCACATGGGGTCTCCCTAAACCCCATGCCAGCTAGGGTAGCCTCCAGCTCAAAAAGGTCATCAGTTCGAATCCCGGTGCCCCATATGGTCCCCCGTGCCTGCCAGGAGCAATTTCTGAGCATGGAGCTAGGAGTAACCCCTGAGCACTGCCGGGTGTGACCCAAAAACCAAAAAAACAAAACCAAAAAAAAAAAAAAAAGGATCAATAGAGAGCAGGAAGCCAGGATCTGCCTGCCCTCCACCCTGTGCCCTTCCCAGCCTAGTGCTGGGGGAAGGGTGGGGAAAGCTTGGGACCCCATCCAGGAGGGACCCCCCACACCCACCTTGTCTGGCCACCTGCGCTGCTACCCCAGGAAGGCCTGAAGGCCGGGGGCAGAAGAGGGGACGGCTGGGGGCCTATCAAGGCTCCCAGCGCACTCAAGTTAAGGAGAAGGCTGCCACATGGGGTCTCCCCAAACCCCATTGACTTAGTTTTTGTTAGTTTTATTAATGGTGAACCTTGTCACTGTGTACCTGTATTCAGGGTATAATGACATAACAGTTACTTTACCTACTGAAACACCTGGTCACTGGCATGGTTTTTATCCTAATCCACACCTGACTACATGCCTTTCTCAGAACTCATGAGGTCACATGAAAAATGTCTTTGCTGATGAGCTTAATCCCAGGCTGCATTCTAGTGCCTGTTTTTCTGGGACCCAACCCACAAAGGCGCCAGAGAATAATGCTGTGTATCAAGGCCAGAAACAAAATCATCATTGGATTCAACTCAACATTCTTGGATGTTAGTCTAAATGATCAGATGGAAACAATATTAATTTCACTACCATGTTATGCATTGCTTTATAGGCTGTTGTTAAATTACATGTAGAATTCCCATAAAAATAACTCAATTATATATTTGTTCCCATAAAAGCAGGAAAATGCCCCCAATTTCTACTAAGAGGATTTATCTTTTTAGTTATAATACTTTTTGACCTTGATTAGTTCTCAATTAAAGTCTTTATATCCTAAAAAGGTTATTTTAGTTTTGATGATTTAGATATGCATTTGAGTTTTTTCTATCTTTCTTCCTTTTATTTAAAAACTCAATATATTATTTGTATTTGATGTTTATGCTTCCTGCCTACTTTTATTAAGCCATTGTGATGGAAACTGCAATTCTTAATTGAAATTATCCTTCCAGGATAATTTTCTTTTGTTGATTCCAAGATTGTTACTTGCATCGTCCTTTATATTGCTTTCTATTTGACATACTGTCAAGACTATTTCTTCTAAGACAATCTTCTAGACATCATAACTTTTGCTAATTTCCTCTGTTTACAGTCGGTTCTGTTACATTCTCTCAGTTGTTTCCAGAGCCCTGTTTTCTTTTCAGGAAACCAAACCTATTCTCCCATCTTAACTTTTGCCTTACTACTATGAAACTTTCTATGCAAACATAGTGTAAATAGCAGTTATTATCTCAGAATTTCCATGGGTGAGAAGTCCAGAAAGGCTGGATTTTTTTTTGTTCAAATCTTAAACAGCAGCAATAAAGGTGTCTGCTTGAGTGCTGTTCACAGTACTTTGTCTTCTTCAAAGCACATAGATAAGGTTGGGAGAATGTATTTGCAGCTGTAGAGTTAGTTCATGACTGCTGTGTCTTGAAGAGTAATCAAGCTCCTCTTTCAAAGATTTCTTTCTTACTATCAGACACACCCAACACAGTCTCCCCTTGGATGAATTTATTATTAACTAATTCAATGAATCATAAAGTGGCATCTCATTTTAAGGCCAAGGGATTATTGAGGAAACAATGGTGGATGGGAATTTTGGTGTTTTTAGTTAGAATCCTGCTTGTCACAGTCTGTGTGGATGGGCAGTAAATATCCACTGCTGTTTCTCAACATCCCTGAGGCAACTAGCCACCTCTTGAACACCCCAGCCGTGTTTTTGAATCAACATATAAAATAGTGAGATAGCACAGAGGTGTTTGCCTTGCAAGCAGCTGATCCAGGACCTAAGGTGGTTGGTTCAAATCCAGGTATCCCATATGGTCCACTGTGCCTGCCAGGAGCTATTTCTGAGCAGATAGCCAGGAGTAACCCCTGAGCACAGCTGGGTGTGGCCCAAAAACCAAAAAACAAAACAAAACAAGAACATATAAAATAGTATTAGAAGCAGTAACCAAAGAAGCAGTAAGTAGCAGGAACAAAAGGTCAGCAGATCACAAAGGCAGAGATAATCAAAACTGAAGGAAATTTTGGGCAAACAGAATTAGTTTAAATTAATCAAAGATTAGCTTAAAAAATACTTCAAGCTATACCCCCAATGAAGCACAAAATTATTTTTAAAAAAACATTTAAAAATTTATTTAAAGAAAATGCATCAGATAATTGACATAACTGATCAAAATACATTTGTTTCAAAATGACAGAAAGCAAAGTTATTAAAAATAGAAAGAAAATAGAAAGAAAAACTAAAAATGGAAGATAAAAGAAAGATGAAAAAATTCAGTAGCAAGTATATTTGTGAAAATTATTCTATCTCCAATGAACTCATTTAAACAATAGCAGAAGGTTTAGTAGGCTCTTTTTTTTTAAAAGAATAAAAAAATACAGTAAAAAGGTATGTGTGTGCCAGTTGTTGTTTGCATAGGCCCAGCAAAATGTGGGAGAAATAGAAAGGTAAAGCCTTTGGTCTAAATACGGGGCAACCTAACCCCTGAAGTATTCTGGCATAAGACCAACTCAGGGCTCAAGGCATGCTAGGTTGTCCAACCCCTGAGTTATTCTCTGTGGTCATAGTAAAAGCTTTTCATACAATCACGGTTGTTGCTGTCAGGTTTCTGAAATTAAGAGATTCTGTTTTCTGTACAGATCCTACATCGAAGTCAGGATGATGTGGAGCGTCTTTTGGTTTCATTTTACCATTAGGAGGTAATGTGGAGACCCTGCCCTGAAAGCAGGTTTTTGCTGTTACTAAGTTGTCTGAGTGTCAAAAGAACCCTCTTTGTAGTAAGTCGATGCCAGGGCAGCAGTAGGATCTTCCCTGATAAAGATTTGCTTTCTGGTGATGGTATAGATAAGCATGGTTGTTTCCAAAGATGGTATCCATGGTTCAGGGGTGAATGGACAATGTTCATTCTTCTGAAGCCTAAGCCAAGTCATTATGACTTAGGGTGTATGGCTCTATTGCATTTGATAATTTGTATGTTCCTATCTCTATTAGATAAGTGGTTGTTTGCATATGTAATATTTTGTTTGTTTTTTTTTTGGGGGTCACACCTGGCAGTGCTCAGGGGTTACTCCTGGCTCCATGCTCAGAAATGGCTCCTGGCAGGCACGGGGGACCATATGGGGCACCGGGATTTGAACCGATGACCTTTTGCATGAAAGGCAAACGCTTTACCTCCATGCTATATCCCGGGCCCCCATATGTAATATTTTTACCATTTTAATATGCCTATGCAAAAAAGGAATAGTGCCACAAGGTATTACTGGTGTATATGGGGGCTGAGGTAACAAGTTCAAGAATCCCCAAACCTGGTTCTAACATGAACTCTAAACAGAGACTTTTCTGCTAGAATTTTTTATTGAACAGATCACAAGAAAACAATGGGTGAAATTGTCACAATATAAGAGAATATTCAATAAGGGTTATATCTCTTAGGAAATACAACTAAATAAATATTCAAAGTAGATATGCATGTCCCCTTTAAGTCTTTAGAAATAGTTGGGGGGGGACCCAGGAGATAGCCTGGAGGTAAGGTGTTTGCCTTTCATGCAAAAGGTCATCCATTGGTTTGAATCCCGGTGCCCCATATGGTCCCCCGTGCCTGCCAGGAGCAATTTCTGAGCATGGAGCCAGGAGTAACCCCTGAGCACTGCCGGGTGTGACCCTCCCAAAAAAAAGGAATAGTTGGGGGGTTGTAAAGTCTGGAGCATGGCTTCAACCTGTGATTTGGCCTTGTGGAGCCTGAAAATTGACTCCCAGTAGTCACATATCAGGAAATGTCCTCTAGCAGGGAACTTCTCAGAAACCGAATCTGGTATCAAGCAAAGTATCGATCTGATATCAAAGCACAGTGAAGGGAGTGGAGGAAAAGGGGTCATTGAGAGCAAATAAATAGCAAAAGATTATTGGTTTCTTCTAGGACTGAGGATCTATCTTTTCACTTTGGGAGCAGGTTAGCAGTTGGCTGGAGTGGGGAGAATAATCTTCTTCATAAGGAGCCAAAAACTGAGGGTTAACAGGGTTAAATGTTGGGTAATAACAGGTGGGGGTGAGAGAGTGAGGGCTATAAAAGAGTTTGTAAGGTGGTAAGCAAAGATGGAAGGACAGTATACAACATAGACATTCTATATATTGCAGAAGTACATTAGACAGACATTGGTATTGCAGACTTATACTCATATAGGTCAACAGAGACTGAGGATTGACCCATGGGTTACAATCAAAAAGCTGACCCAGGTGAAGTGGGACAGAATGCTTAAAAATAAAATAAAATAAAATAAGATAAAGTTGGCAAGACTGATATAAAGGTTTTTCCATTTTCCAGGCCAATCATGATAGGTGAGGGTAAATTTTACTGATGAGTGACTTAATAGATTAGATTATATATGAGTATTCTTAGAAAAAAATAATAATTTTCAAGTCTGGAAAGCTAAGTGATCTGGTAATGAGCACTGTATGTGGATTCTATACTATGAAATAGATATATGTTACAGAGGACAATGGACAGGCATTGGTATGGCGAACACATATACTCATGTGCGTATATCAACAGACACTGAGAATAGAACCATCGATTACATTTGAAAATTTGACCCAGGTGCAGTAAGACTTTTTTTTTTTAATTTTTATTGTGACTGAAGTTCATTACACAGAATTATTTACGGTACATAGTGACAATGAATGAAGGGCATTCCCACCACCAATGTTGTCCTCCCTCCACTCCTGTTCCCAGCATGTCTCCCATATCTTTCTCCTTT
>PVKC010029285.1:0-15169 GCA_004027635.1 Crocidura indochinensis
GAATTGAGAAGTACTGAACTATAGATAAATCAAATATTAAAAATATTTTTCAGTAGGTAACTTGCCAGGGAAAATAGAGACTGTATTTTGGCTCAGTGGTAGACCACTGGATCTCCATGTGTGCCCCAAATTAGAATAGAAAACTGCATTGAAACTGGAATTTCATTAAAATATTTTTCTTATAAGTATGGAAAATCATTTATAAGTGGTCTATTTGGAGACAGAGAGATATTGCAGGATTAGGGCACTTGCCTGGATGCTAACAACTTTAGTTTGATCTCTGGAACTGCATATAGTTCCCCAAGCATTACCAGGTATGGCCCTGAGTACCACTGGATGTGTCTAAAAACGCCCCAGAAGAAAATAAATTATCTTGATTATATTGTAATAAAGATGACAAGAAGTAGAACAGATGTTGTGTTTTCTGTTTTCTCATAGTCAAAGAATTGTCATATACATTTCTTTTAAAATATATTTATTTACATATTTATTAACTATTATATTCTCAATACCTCAAACAATGCACAAGCCTAATTAGTGCTAGGTATATATCAATGAGTAAATGAAGGAAGAAAAGAACCAGTAGAAGAATATTGCATGTCATATTGATGATAGAATGAAGAACATTTCTTTTTCTTTCTCTCTTCAACTAGTAGTATGTCTCTAGTTTAATAGCATTCAATTGAATTTATGTATACTGAAGGAAAACACTTGTAGGTTATAGGTAGCTCTTAGATTTATTCTATGATGAAAGCACAAAGGAGGGAAAAAAATCTCTTGGTAGCTTTACAGACAGCATCAGTTTAGGTTACTCTGAAATTGCCAAGATACATGGCCTTTTTACTAAGGACTATAAATTTGAAGAATTTAGTCTTTACAATCTTATATCTTCACAAGAAGGATAAAACAGTGTCTATAATCAGATTAGCATTTTACAGATAAAGAAAATTAGGCATCATTGCTATCTAAAAACACTTTTTTGGGGGTCTTTTTTTCTGGTACAAGGCTTCTAATTAGAGCCCATTCATGCAGGACAGGGCCTCTTCCTCATCCTTCCCCTTTCTAGGAATTTTTTTTGGGGGGGCTCATACCCAGTGACGCTCAGGGATTACTGCTGGCTATGCATTCAGAAATTGCTCCTGGCAATGTGGGACCACATGGAATTCCAGGGGATTGAACCGTGGTCCTAGGTTAGTGCGGGCAAGGCAAATGCCTTACTGCTTGCGCCACCACTCCAGCCCCCCTAGGAATATTTTTGTACATTATATGAAATGATTTGTTTTCTGTTAACATAATGAATTAGAACAAAAATTTAAAATTTATGAATAATTTGGTAGATTAATTATAGAAATTTCACTGGGCTGATCAGATACAAAGAAATCACAAATCTAGATCAGCAAGTCAACATCAGCCCAGTGATGGAAGATATAGAGAATTTCTTTATTATTTTATTATTTTTTGGGCCACATTCATTGATGCTCAGGGGTTACTGCTGACTACACTCAGAAATTGCTCCTGGCAAGCAGGGGGAACATATGGGATGCTGAAAATCAAACTCAGGTGTGTCCTGGGTCCTCTGTGTGCAAGGCAAACACCCTACTAATTTGCTACTGTGCTACCACTCAGTCCCTGAGACTTTCATTTCTATGTGGTCTATAGCTTTATTTTGAAAAAGAAAAAAAAGTAAACTGAGGACAAAAGACAAAACATTTTCTGTTATCTCAAAAATTATGAGACCGGGACCAGGCGGTGGCACTGGAGGTAAGGTGCCTGCCTTGCCTGCGTTAGCCTAGGACGACCACGTTTTGATCCCCCGGTTTCCTATATGGTCCCCCAAGCCAGGAGCGACTTCTGAGCGCATAGCCAGGAGTAACCCCTGAGTGTCACCGGGTGTGGCCCAAAAAACAAACAAAAAAATTATGAGACCTTTATATGAAGCTGAGTCCTAAAATGATCACCTCATTGGATAAAAAAGAAAGTCACTAGTCCTTATGATAAGAGACAGTAGATAAATTTGAGCTATTTAATCTGAACTCTAGGTAGCTCAGAAATAAAAATAATAAACATCTTGAAATATTCCTAATCATACATTTGTGCTTATCTTTACTTTGAGTCAGAATTCTTATTATCTGTAGATGTTTTAAAACCCCAGATGACATCTAATTTAGAGTTATTTTTCCTTGGTGATATCTCCAAGTATCTTCCAAAAATATGATCAGATTTTCTCTGCACTTTATATTGAATCCACAGAAATTTATCAGACAGCTCTGAGCAAGATAAGTTCTCAGAAGACACACAAATAAGCAAGCCATCATGAAGGAGACTGCATCGAGGGCTGCAGAGTTCTGCAGACACTGTAGATATTAAAATTATAATATACAGAATAAAAACTGGTTATCTTAATACACATTACTCCCTCACTTATCTACTAACATATGAAGGCTCTGTTGGAGGAACAAAACTGTGAAATTGACCGGTCAGAACTATTGAAAATGAAAAACACAGTAATGAAAAATGTAATGGTTAAGCAAAAATGGGAAATTAAGTAGAGAATTAATGATCTGAAAGTTATATTTGAAGTTCTTTGTAATGTACCACAGAGAGCCACAAGTTTTTTTTTTAAATATGGCTTTTAGAAGAAATGTAGATGGAGGATGGTGTGACAATTTTGAAAATAATCTAATATTCCAAATAGAGAAAAATCATAAAAGGTAAGTTTCTTAAAACTGATGGGATGGGGCTGGAGAGATAGCACAGTGGTGTTTGCCTTGCAAGCAGCCGATCCAAGACCTAAGGTGGTTGGTTCGAATCCTGGTGTCCCATATGGTCCCCCTATGTCTGCCAGGAGCTATTTCTGAGCAAATAGACAGGAGTAACCCCTGAGCACAGCCGAGTGTGGCTCAAAACCAAAAACCAAAACAAAAAACAAAACAAAACAAAAAAACAAATAAAAACAACCAACAAACTGATGGGAGATTTCAATCTGTAGCTAAGATTATCGAAGTATGAAAACCTTATAAATAGACTAAAGTTCAAATTAACATTTGAACTTTTATTGGTACTGGGCAGTGCTGGTTTCTAATTCACCTTTATTTAGCAACTGATAGGGGCGTTGATAATTTGTTCCCTAGGAATTTACATGTCCATGTATCATTTCTCAAGATTCCTCGCTCAGCTGTTGCAGAAAAATAAACAGGTCTTCAGATTTTCTTGGATTTAGTTGGACTATGCATTTGGTAGCCTAATAACTTGTATGCTACCTTCTGTCTCTGGAAGCTGGTGGATCCAGCATTTTGTCTTCCATAGTCTCTGTAGATTTCACACAAAGCAACCATGGTAGGGTTCGTTTCTTTGATTTTGGTAGTGCACTTGTCTTTGGGCCATAGCTGTCATGCTCAGGGCTTTCCTGGCTCTGCACCAAGGGGTCCTCGAAATGCATGAGGAATCATAAATGTGTCAGGGATTGAATCCAGGTCAGCCACATGCTAGACAATTACTTTTTCTGCTTTCCTAGTTCCCAAGCCCCAACAATAATTCTTAGAGATTTTTAATAGTGTCATTTCATGACTCTCAGGAATTTTAATGAAGCTCATATAAAACTATTCACTAGCACATCTTTTTTTCCCCTCATTTCTTTTTCAGTCAGAATGTAATAAAGGTTTGAAAAGCACTCAGAATTTCCAGATAGGTAGATAGTTTGAAGTTTGAACCTTGTACAACAAAGGGAAATATTATATTTTGAAGAGATAAAATAGCAAAACTTTCCACCAAGTTATGATGCTAAGAAAATGTGTTTTTCAAAGACAAAAGAGAGCAAATATGCACAAAAACAAAAGTTTAAGTTCATCATCATAATTAATGTAATTATAATTGATAATTTATAATTCATGTATCAAATTAAAGCAATTAAAACTCACTGAATTTGGGGCTGGAGAGGAGGCGCTAGAGGTAAGGTGTCTGCCTTGCAAGCGGAAGCCAAGGAAGGACCCCGGTTCGATCCCCCGGCATCCCATATGGCCCCCCAAGCCAGGAGTGACTTCTGAGTGCTTAGCCAGGAATAACCCATGAGCACCAAACGAGTGTGGCCCAAAAAACCAAAACCAAAAACAAGCAAACAAACAAACAAAAACCCCCAAACTCACTGAATTTGTTCTGGCTGCACAATTAAAAATATATATTCAAACATCAACAACATTTTAACTGAAGGAAGAGAAAAATGAAGACATTTGCATTCAAAAATTATTATTAGTTAAACTGAACTTTACAAGCAAGTACAAAATTTGTACTCTAAAAATCTGGAGGTGCCGGAGCAGTGGCACAGTGGTAGGACGTTTGCCTTGCACGCTGCCGACCCAGGAACTGACTTCGGTTTGATCCCCGGTGTCCCATATAGTCCCCCAAACCAGGAGTGATTTCTGAGCACATAGGCAGGAATAATCCTTGAGTGTCACTGGATGTGGCCCAAAAACCAAACAAAAAACCAAACCAAACCAAACCAAACCAAAACAAAACAAAACAAAAAACCAGGAGAAGAAAAGTAAAAGTTGAAGAGAAATTAAAGTGTACTTTCACAAAAGTCATCCTTTACAAAGAAAGACAGCAAAAGAAAGTACAATTGTAAACTATGAAACTATAGAAAATGATATATTTCTAGTTGTAATTTATATGTAAGTGGATTAATTTCTCTAATTAAAAGACAACAGTTGAATGGATTTTAAAAACATGGTCTGTGTTTATATGAAACTGTGAATTCAAGAACACACATAGATTGAAAAAGGATAAAAGTAAATAGCAAATAATGTAGGAGGATCTAAAAAATAGAATTTAAATAGAAAACAGTCTACAAAATTCTGGAAGGAAGCAGACATTGGAGGAGAGAGTATGGCCTTGGAACAATGCATGAATCCAGTTTTGATTCCTGGCACCTCATATGATCCCCTGATTCCTTCTCACACAGCCAGGAGTAAGCCCTGAGCACTGCCTGATATGCCCCAATACTCAAAGATAACCAAACAAAGATATGCAGGAATTTTTATTGTCTAGTCAATCCTTGCCTATGGAAATAAAACATAATATTTTTGTTTCCATTTTTACCTTCTAACCTCACTGGAAATATTTTATTATTTATTTATTATTATATTATTATTTTGTATGTTTTTCCAGAGGTTATACAATTTGTTGCTATAACTGAAGTATAAGTTCTCATAATTATTTTTTGTTTTTATTTTTGAGGGGGCACTCAGGAGTTACTTCTGGCTCTGTGCTCAGAAATTGCTCCTAGCTCAGGGGACCATTTGGGGTGCCAGGGATTGAACCTAGGTTTGTCCTGGGTCAGCAAATGCAAGGCAAACACTCTACCACTGTGCTATAGCTCTGGCCCCATTTCTCATAAATTTTTAAAATAAATTCCATAATGTATACTATTTCTTTTAATTTAGCATGAAACAATAAAGGAAGACATTAGAATCAACGATCATTAGAAGAACAATTGACCTGATCTGGTCTTTTAGGATGGGGTAAATTGTGGTAAAATTTTTTGAATGTTCATGCAGTCTCTAAAAGAGATATGTTTAATACATTGAAAAACATAAATATTTAAAATTTGATAGTCAGAAAGGGATTCTTTCCTATAACTTAACAGCAAAGAAAATACCATTTTTGTAGTGTCAGGAGAATTCCAACCTCAAACATTTTATGATGAATAGTAGAACAAAATTGAAGTTAATCTTGCTTTGGCCTGTCATTTTAATATGATTGATCAGTAAGTCAATGTAATTTTGTTTAGTTCAATAACTTATAAATTCAACTTTTTAAGTATCATTGGTAGGATAGGGGTGTGGAATAGGGCCACACCAATGATAGTTAAGGATTTTCCTGATAGCTCAGGGGTACAAGACAAGTAAGTACCTTAAGCCTCTTGCCCACATTCAACTTTTTTTCTATTAGAAGTAGTTAAGATATTTCATAGCACATTGTTGGAATAAAGATACATTTTAGGACTAAGAGTTTTGCCTAAATTTTTTTTCAGAGGGAAGTTATATTCCTAAATTCACATATTCTATTCAACAGGAGGGTAATAACTGCTCCTTTTCTATAGTAATAAAAGTGTAATTTCTAAGCTATGATCCTAAATACTGTACAATAGTTTACCATGAGAGAATAAACCAATCCAACCTCCAGTGTTGACCTCCCTCCACCAATGAACCCAGAGTGCATCCTATATCACCATCTTTTGCCCTCTGGCTTGCCAGTGTAACAGGCCCATTTAAAGCATCTCCCTGATGCTATATCTCTGGCCGTGGGGGACTGAGAGGCTCTGTTCCAGATTCTACCTTCCCCATAATTGTCCATTGAAGGGGGCATGTCGGGCCCAATTACCATTAACATTTATATATGTGTATATATATGTATCAACAGTTTGAACCTTGTACAACAAAGTTCCCATTTTATTCTTCGCATTTTCATCTTTATAGTATATTTGGAGGAATACAAGAAGCAGCAATCATAATTTAAAACCTCATTAAATTTCATGTAGAGTACCATTTTAAAGCTACTTTCTCAGAAAGGAACAAACATTCTTTGTAAATTCTAAACAGATAGCTTCTTGTTGAAGATATTATTGATTGTAAAGAACTGTTGCTTATATTAATTTTTATAAGAATGATTAATATTTAAAAGAAATAGCGAACATGTCCAATGTTTGTTTCTGTGAATCTGGGACTCTCTCTTGGTGAACATAAAACCTGTACATTTGCATGGTTAGAAGGGTTTTATGCTTACTTCAATTATGTGAGTCATCATCCTGAAATTCTGAATATATTTTAAACAAGATGCTGTGTGTTTTCTCTTTGCTTTGAGCCCCACACATTATGTGACTGGTCTTGCCTAAATCCTTTGGCTATTTTCAGAGTGACTCTCATTCTACTTATTTCCTTTCTCTCGATCCCAGCTCAATTTTAACATGTGAAATTCAAAATAGAATTTCATTAAGTTGAATTTTTCTAACTTCAGTTGATTATTGCTCTCTACATAGCCTGACTTACGGCAAGTTATATGTTCAAAAAATCTCAGCTTTGTTAGCTATAAATGACCACTTGAGGTTAAATGAATAATTTAGCTTACAGAATTCAAAAGAGCAGAGATCTAAAGCTCTAGAATAAAGAGGAAAATGAAAAGCAATGAATAGACATGAGGTGTCTGCCAACACTCTCTGGCTCTTGTCCAAGCCTACTGTAAGCCAATCAACTGGCATATGTCATATTCTGCAGATGGAAAAGCAGTCTGTGCAAATGTATACAGTGAAGGCACAAAATTCTGTATATAGCTGCCCATCACTGTATCCAGCCTTCCATGACTTTTGAAGATGGTGTATTCTTTTTGATAGGAGGGGAGGTCAATTAACCATCTTGTTTGTTTAGTACTCTGCTATCTCTGCTAGGCATAGTAATGGCCTCAGTGCCTTAATATGAATCTGATTATATTTTTTTCCATTACTGCCATAGTCACATGACTAGTAAGCTATGTATATATTATATGACTACAAGCTTACTGAACATAAGGGATTTTATAGAGTAAGAATGATGATGATCAATGAGTCAGAATAATAATTAGATATAGTCCCAGTGAGTGACCTGAAGATTGCGAGTATTGGTTGAAGTTAGTTGACCTCTTGATTAGGAAAGTCTGGCTTATTGCAGATTTTTACTTACTGATTCTTAGCATAGTATCACTTTACCTCTAGCCAATCAGTATCTTTATAATCACCTACGTTTAGATAGAGACTCACATCCAGTGCTTTTGATACTCTATAACCAATCAAGAATCCTAGCTATCAAAGAATTTTGTCCCTTCTTAGGGAAGCATCAAATAACTAATCCTTTAAATTAGGATGGTGGATGCTCTACCTTTTTATTATTCTTACCATATCCATTTTGGTTCAGATAAATTCTGAGGACACTTTATAGTTTTCACATACTTTTTCCTTACCAGCATAACAAACATGGAAATAGCTTAGGAAGATCCCAACAAATCCTGTTCATACTTGGGTAAATTCCTTTTTATTTGTACCTGATACTTTTATTCCATCCAAGGATACTATTTATAAGCATTTATTTTTGCCTTTATATTTACCTTTTACTTCGTGAAGGAAGGTAGAGAAATGGTAAATAAAATAAATCATAATAAACATGCTATCTATACATATACTATGTAGCATATAAATATGCTATAAAATTATATTTTTTGACAGGCATATTTATAAACTATTTAGAGCTTTCTGGTTAAAAAAAGGCAGAAATAGAGTTCAGCATAGAATTTTTCTTCATGGTGTTATGTACTGCTTAAATTTAAAGTGTGTAATATATATATGTAGTTAAATTAAAAGTGTAAATATACTATAAATCATATATTTATCTGTATACTATATTGTGTATTTATACATATGTATATGTATATGTGTATATACATATATATGCTTTGGATCCATATTTTGCTGCCTCAGGGATTATTCCTGACAATGCTTAGAGCACCACTTATGGTAGATTATCTATGTGTAAAGCAAGCTCTCTACCCAATTATTTTTGTTGTTTCGGGGCCATACTTGGCCACTATGGATAACTTCTTTCTGTTTGCTTAGGAATCACTGTTGAAAGGCTCAGGATTTTCAGTGCTGAGGATTGAACCCTGGTCAGTTGGGTGTAAGGCAAGCACCCTGCCTACTGTATTATCTATTTAGACCTCTCAGGTTCAATTTTAAAGTATATATTTATGTTCTTTAATATCAAAAAATACTTTAAAATATATAATTGAAATGTTATCCTATTACTACGTGGTCCTATTTTAATAAATACATTTATTTAAAATTAATTAATTAATTAATTAAATTTTTTGTTTGTTTTTGGGTCACACCTGGCAGCGCTCAGGGGTTACTCCTGGTTCTATGCTCAGAAATAGCTCCTGGCAGGAGACCATATGGGATTCTGGGATTCGAACCAATGACCTTCTGCATGAAAGGCAAAAGCCTTACCTCCAAGCTCTCTCTTTGGCCCCTAATTAATTTATTTAAAATAAATAAATAAATAATTGACATAGTTGATCATAATATATTGGTTTCCAGGTAAGTAGGAGTGAAATCATTAAAAATAAAAGAAGAAAAGAAAGAGAAAAGAAGAAAAAAAAAGTACAGCAACAAGAAAAGTTGTGAAAATTTATTGTATCTTACAATGAGGTCATTAAGTGATTGTCAGAAGTTTTAGTTAGCTCTTGCTGCTAATTGATCATCTGTTACTTCTATGTTTTTGAACATTAGGTGACTTCAGATACTATTGGTGTCTAAATAGTTGTGTTCCCGTGAGGATGACAGTATTAGAAAAGCTGGAGTTTGTTATTCAATCCAGAAATTCCAAGAATTATTGCTGATAACTGAATCTTATATGGGGCATGCTTCAGCTGCCATTGCTTCTGAAAGTATGAGAAGGTGGTGGTGGTGGTGGTGGAGGATGCATGTACTCATTCCAAAAAAGTCAGACAGATATGGCATTCCTGGAGTTTTGGTCAGATTAGTGTCTCTGTATAGAGTAGTAGAGGATTGGTGAAGCTGGGCCATGGTCAAGGGATGATTGTGGATGATGGGTACAGCTGGCATGGTTTTGGGAGGGCAGAGACTTGGCTCGCCCTTTCACCTCAAGATTGCCAGCTTTTAGGTGTGTGGCTGATAATAAAAAATAATAATAATCAAAATAATGTGATGGCTTGTATATCTCTTTTGAGAACGAAGTTCTCAAAAAACTATGGAGTTGGTTGAATGCAGTCATGACGATTCTTATATTCCTTTAAGATTATTTTTTTATGATCAGCATCCTGTTTAACAAAACTATCTTATATTTTAATATTTACAAAAGACTTTTTATACCCAAATTTTATTAAAATAATTAAAAACTGATTAATAAAATATCATTACCCTTTAAAAATCTTTTCTGGTAGTGTAAGCTTATTTGTCTATTTTCTTTTTTGGTCTGACATGTCAGTATTATTTGTAATCATCCCCTGATCAATTAAATTACTTACTGCATCATTAAATGAAAGAGATTATTAGTTTCATTTCCTGCCAAGGTACATTAAAATAAAGAAAAAGGGAATTACCTTCCTATTACACTTAAAGTAGTTATTTCTATTCAGTTATCAGGAGGAAAAACTGACAAAGCAACTCTATGACTAATTAAAGCTTAAATATTATTTTTCCCCCAAAGTACAAAAGCATCTCCAAATGCTTTTTCCCAAAGCTATTCCTCTGTTTAGGGAGTAGACGTTTCACATCAGTCAACCACATTTACCATAGACTTCGGCACCAATGGTGAATATACGTTTTTGTATTATTTTTCCAGGGAAATGATGATAGTGAAGAGACATGTTCCTTCATAGGAGTCATCTTTAAGCTAAAAAAACTCAACTAAGAGGATTAAACAAATCAATAACATTAATAGAAAATCAATTTTGAAATTTCCATATGTATGATTTTCCAGTATAGTGGTTACTTGTTACATGTAGCTGTATGAATTGAAAATTAGAGCCACTGGAATGCTACAGATGTTAAAGAACTTACTTGCCTTGCACACAGTCAATTTGACTCTAATCCTGGCACCACATTGGTTTTTGAAACAGTGCCAGGAATGACCGTTGAGCATAGAACCAAGAATAAGCCTTGAGCACTGCTGGGTTTGATCTCAAAGCAAAAATTAAATATATCACTGAGAAATAAAATAAAATTTTCAGTTCTTTATTTCCAATAGTCACATTTTCATTGTATAATGGTTACATGTAACAAGTAGCTACTCTATTATCCACTAGAAATACAGTACATTTTCACAGAAATTACTTTTGAAGAACATCCTAAATAATATTTTGGCAGTAATACTGTTTGTTCCCAATTTTCTTAGAAGAGTTTCTGTGGAAAATTCATTTTGGTTTTATAGTCACTCTTTTAGGTTAATTAATTAAATATTGATTTTCAAACATACTAGAGAAAATCTTTGGTTTTAACATTCAGCTAACTAGAAAAATCCTTAGGAACATCCAAGATTATTTTTACTTTGCTATGTATTTATTTCTAGGAAAATCACAGATTCTTAACTCTAAATTCTAAGAATATCAGTTGGTTCTCACTTCAAAATATCTGGGAAATAAATGTATGATTTTAAATAGTATTATAGAGGACATGAGAAAGAAATTAGGAGTCATATCAACAACTAAAGGATGCTTGATACCAACTATCATCCTAATTTTTCAAGGAATTTTAGGGCAAAAACAATGTCAAGTTTTATATTTTATATAAATATAATGACCACACATGTTCCTGTTTTTTTTTTTTTTTAGAGCTCTAATATGCCCATTTCAGCCATGAATCTAGGGCTTGTACTTAACCTGCTATTTTTCACAAAGGACATAAGTAGAGCTAGAAATGGATGGTAAAATCAAATAGAAATGGAGTATAAAGATGATTACTTATTTTTTCCAGTTGACCTCTATGTGCTTTTTCTCACCTTTCTGAGAAAAATACCACAAACATAACAACTGATATAAGTAGGAATTACTCACATGTTTTTAAATTTTACATAGATGGATTTGATTAGGTTTGTAATCTATTGATTTAGTGGGTAGATAAGATAGAATACACATGAAATTACAAAGACAATTAAGGATAACTGCCACTGTAAAATATTAATACACATAACAATTGTGGAGGAATTATTGTTTGCAGAATAAACTTCCTTAACTCTAGGTTTATTGTTGATGGGATAAGATAATTGTCATTTATATATTTTCAGGAAGTTTTTATACATGGTTTCAAAAAAGACTATGAATAGCTATTAAAATCATATTTCTAAATAAAAAATAAACAGCAAACTTTAAACTGCTCCTTCATTAAAATTTTTGTCTCAATCAACAATATTCTGTTCAGAATATATAACAATATTCAAAATTATATCTGTTATTGCAACAAAGTAAACAACTTCTTTGACATGCTTATGACTCAGAGGTTTTGAAAATATGAGAATATTTGGTTTTTTATATAGCTGGATTAAAAGCTGAAATAATTTATGTTGTCTTTTTGCATGGATTTAACTTCAGATTTTGAAAATAATATGCGTAGGAATACTATTTAGTTTCATGAATTATATTACTGAAATTTTGTTGAGGCAAAATATGAAATTTTTTAATATGTAAATGTTCTATACTCATAATTAGAGAACATATTTAAGTACACTTACACTTAGTTCAGGTTATAAAATTGAATATATTTCTAAAGTATTTTACTTCTGTAATACTAAATATTTACCAGAATATGAATTATGTATATTTTGATTTAATAATACAAATATGTTGTTAGCTGTATAAGTTCCACTAATTCACTAAAGTAGTGTAGAAAATGTGTCATCATCTTGCTAATTTAGTTTATGCTCAAATTTTTTCTTCTACTTTTTCATTTCTAACCGTTCCATTTTTTTAAGTAGAGATGCTTAAAATAAGGAATATATTAAAGAAAAGCCTGTGTGTTCTCTCAGTAGCAATTTTTTTGGTAATCACAAGGAGAAATTTTATTACATTCTTTTCACTCTGAAGATTGATAATATAGTTGCTTGAGAAACATTATTTATGCTACACAGTTATTATTTCTGCTTCTCCCAACTTCATCGCATGTGTTTTTTTGTGAAGAATGCCAGTACTTGATTATAATCAAAGGTACATCTCTTTTGATAGGCAATTTCACTTTGGAGAATAGGTGTAAGATTTTAGTGTTTTGAATATAAATTGGATCAATTTCAGCATAGAATATAGAGTGTGTCAATGATGAATAGGCTTTATTACATCTTGTGTATTAAAATGCAGAAAACTTTGTTCAGTCATACTGATATGTTTTAGCTTGTCTAAGACTTATTACAAGTTACTATATATCCCGGTAAGGCATGGAAAAGCCTTTCCAGGATGTGAAGTGGATTGAATAGTTTATTAATAGTTGTGAAATGAGTGACATGAATCACATCTATGAAATATATAGAATATTCTGTTTTGAGAAATATAGTTGTATTTGTAGTACTCTGTGGCTCTGTTCCTCAGGATGGTCTACATAAAGGGAAATAGAGTGCTAGCAAGTAAACCATGAGGGGAGATATACTTGCTCTCTGTGTAAATATGTTATAAAACTACATTGAATAAATTCCCATGAGATAGGTATAGGTTTTATTTTTCCACTCTCAAGGGGAAAATAAAAACTAAAGCAATAAATCACTTTCTCAACTCAACTAGAGAGGCAAAATTATACTTGGGTTTTCTAATGCTAAAACTCTTAAAACAAGAAAATTTCTAATACTCAATCTCAAGATAAAAATACAATATATTGTATTTGGAAAATAATGAAAAAATTTCTGCTATAACTTAAAAATAATTAGTTAATTATTGCCTTAAACTTAAAATATAAAAAGAAAGCAGAGACATAGTACAGGAGGCAAGGTGTTTGCCTGAATATGGGCAATTCCAGTTAAGTTCCTGGCACAGCAATAGTCCTCCAAGACATCTCAGGATCTCTTATGAGCACTAAGCCCGAAGTAGCTAATGAACAATCCCTAGTATGCCCCAAACCCCTAACAAATAAAAATAAAATGTTCCTTTCTCATACCTATATTCATAGCAGCACTATTTACAATAACCAGACTCTGGAAACAACCAAGGTGCCCTTCAACAAAGGAATGGCTAAAGAAACAGTGGTACCATATACACAATGGAATATTATGCAGCTGTCAGGAGAGATGAAGTCATGAAATTTTCCTATACATGGATGGGCACGGATTCTATTATGCTAAGTTAAATAAGTCAGAGGGAGAGAGATAGACATAGAATAGTCTCACTCATTTATGGGTTTTAAGAAAAATTAAGGTCATTATTGTAATAATGCCCAGAGACAATAGAGATGAAGGCTGAAAGGACCGGCTCATGATATGAAGCTTACTACAAAGAGTGATGAGTGCATTTAGAGAAATAATTACACTGACAACTATCATAACAATGTTAATTAGTAAGAGAATAGAATGCCTGTCTCAAATACAGGCAAGGGTGGGGAAGAGAGAGGGTGGTATTGGCTGTAGAAATGGCGCACTGATGAAGG
This sequence comes from Crocidura indochinensis, assembly GCA_004027635.1. Lineage (NCBI taxonomy): Eukaryota > Metazoa > Chordata > Mammalia > Eulipotyphla > Soricidae > Crocidura > Crocidura indochinensis. The sequence continues at coordinate 14,159 of PVKC010029285.1, forward strand.
GAAGTGCTCTATATATGATTGAAACCTATCTACAATTATGTCTATAATCAAGGTGCATAAATAAAATTAAAAAAGTAAAATGTAATATAAAATATATAATAGATCAATAAATAGAATTATCATTGTTTAAATTTAAATGTTAAAAATTTTAGTAACTTCGTTGTCTTATAAGTAATACCAACTAATTTATATTTACAAGTTAAAATGTGATGCCACTTGATCTGTGGATTTTTATCTCTATTGAGATAACAATTTGTTTAACATCCGTAAATCTATCAACATAATACACAACATTAACAACAAGAAAAATAAAAATCACATGATCATATCAATAGATGCAGAGTAAGCATTTGATAAGGTTCAACACCCATTCTTGATCAAAACTCTCAGTAAGATGGGAATGGAAGGAACCTTTCTCAATATAGTTAAGGCCATCTACCACAAGCCATTGGAAAATATTATCCTCAATGGAGAAAAACTAAAAGCCTTCCCTCTAAATTCTGGCACAAGACAAGGCTGTCCTCTCTCACCACTCCTATTCAACGTAGCACTGGAAGTACTTGCTATAGCGATTAGGCAAGACAAAGATATCAAGGGAATCCAGATAAGAAAGGAAGAAGTCAAGCTCTCACTTTTTGCAGATGATATGATACTCTACTTAGAAAACCCTAAAGACTCTACCAAAAAGCTCCTAGAAACAATAGACTCATATAACAAGGTGGCAGGCTACAAAATCAACACATAGAAATCAATGGCCTTTCTATACACCAATAGTAATAAGGAAGAAATGGACATTAAGAAAACAACCCCATTCACAATAGTGCCACACAAACTCAATTATCTTGGAATCAACTTGACTAAAAATGTGAAGGACCTATACAGAAAAAACTATAAAACTCTGCTCCAGGAAATAAGAGAGGATATGTGGAAATGGAAACACATACCCTGCTCATGGATTGGCAGGATTAACATCATCAAAATGGCAATACTACCCAAGGCATTATACAGATT
>PVKC010029286.1:0-15156 GCA_004027635.1 Crocidura indochinensis
TTTTTTTAGTGATTTGGTAACAAAATTAAATTACTTTTCTGAGTGAAGAGCTATTTTTAAAATGAAGGAAAACTCTAGTTAGGTGTTTAGATAATGCATTATTATTTTTTATGGATGCTTAAAACTTTTTCTAAAATCATTTTCTATAGAACTTCAGTGCATGATTACCATTTTTCTCTCCACTCTACTTTAGTGAGAATGTCTAAGTTATATCCCATAAATCAGGACAAGCCTAATTGTCACTCTTTTTAAAATAGTAGTGAAATTTCTATCAATATTACACCTGCAAATGGTAGGAAGTCTGCATGTTTCAGAAAAAAAAACAGAATTACACTGCAGAAAAATTTGAGATGCTGGTAGATATAACCAAGGAAGTGAAACTTATTAGAGAAGTCAGCTATCTTTTTTTTCTCTCATTTGAACAACTAGGATGCACATTTTTTCAAAACTATTTTCTAAGTAATTCAATCACTTTTCATGTAACATAAAAAACTATGCCTTCATATCCGCTGTGCTACTTTAATTTACTCAGTAAGTCATAAAATTGTACAATATTATATATGTACTAGAAGTTAAAACCTTTGTTTAAAAATTACATCAAGAGCATAGTTTAGGGGCCAAAGAGATAGCATGGAGGTAAGATGTTTGCATTGCAAGCAGAGAGACGGTGGAATGAATCCCCACATCCCATCTGGTCCCCCGAGTCTGTCTGAATGTAGAGCCAGGAATATTCTCTGAGCACTGGGTGTGCCCCAAAACCAAAAAATAAACAAACAAATAAATAAATAAAATAAAAATAAAAAAGAACATAGTTTAATATACTCAGTTTATTGGTTAACTAGGCACATTCATAATAAGGTATCAATAGAGATCATACTTGTTTCCTTTTTAGTTTATTTGGGTACTTATATAAGTGATGCTTCATGCTATTCTGCAGTGCTTATAGGGGGTCAGTCCTGATGGTGCTCAAGAAACCATGCCATGCTGGTTTCACACACAGGCCTATTACATGCAAAACATGTGCTACAACTCTGAGTTATCTGCTCAGCCCATATACTTCAATTCTTTTAGTTTTTCCTATAAAGGCTAACTTGCAATTATGCCTGATAATATTATTGATGAAATATGAATATTAATTTAAAACTCACATTCATTCCCTTTATAAGAACATAAAAAGCAGCAACAGTAATTTTTACATTAGGCTGTTGAAATGTGTGTTTGTGTGTAGACATTAAATACATTAGCATAGTTTAGATTTATACATTGACATATATACATTGCACATTTATGTACATAAATAACTAACCCAACAAAGCAGAATCTAGTTATCATACATCATATTTTAGAAATTCTTTAGAAATTTAAGTTTTTAATTCTATTTTTCATGTTCAGTTATATAAATGGATCTTTTTCAGTAAGTGAGCAGTTTTCATTCTGTTAGATATTCAGCCCACTCCTTTTTACATATCTCAGTAGGTAGTTTGTTCTTAATGGCAAAAATTTTAGTTGAAAGAAATGACAAATTACCATTGATTCTTAGTTTATAAGAACAAGGTAGGAAGAAAGGTGTGTTTTATATTTCATTTTATTATAGTGTAACTGTACTGTTAGATCTGGATAATTAGTATCTAACACTGGGAAAATGCACCATTTTTCATTGAATCATTCAGTATTTCATAATGATCAACTTACTTTCTACATCAAGTAACTTTATTCACCAGTTGGAGTCCAATAGAATAGCATAGGATTATACAGAATTATAGAAAGGAGCAAAATATAGTATAAATGATCAATACCACAGATGCTACATCTGTTGATAAAACGAAGAGGAGCAAAGGTATAGTCTAAAAGAGTTGACATCAATAAAATGTTTCTTATCTTACCTCTGCTCTGACCACATATGGTCTGAATGAAGATTTTCCATTTATCAGAAGAGTGTGGAGCATATATATTGATGGATGCCTAATTGTCAAACATTGTCAGATTTACTGAGGAAGATTGTGAAACTTCCACCTTTGTTCATCTTCATGAAGAAACTAAACACTTGGTTTAGATAGCTACTTGATTAAAAGGAGGCTATCGGTCCTAAAATTCTCTTATTATCCATTGTTTTCTAAACTCATGAGTGGTTTTATCATCTAACAGTATAAAACATGTTGCCTTTAGTTTTAATGAGCCTTACATAGTCACAAGTTAATAACTAAAGATTCTACACTCATTTTCTAAATTCCTAAACATGAAATAATGAGGTTACATTGCAAAGAAAAGAAGTGTTGTTGGAAATTTTTTGTTTGAAGAAATTACAGCCATAGATTATTCATTAATCATTTCTTTATTCACTTATTCATAATAGTATTGCAATTAATAATAAAATACAGAACTTGCTTCTAATAAATGGATACTTCTTTTATGATGTTGGAAATCTTGCGAAACTTAAGTCTAATGAAATCAAATTCAGAGGGTACCTAAGGCCCCCACAGATGGCATTTCCTATAAATTTTAGATTATTGCTCTGTGGAAGTGACTTTTTTGTTTTTAATTTTTTTTTGGTTTTTTGGTTTTTGATTTTTGGGTCACACCCGGCAGTGCTCAGGGGTTACTCCTGGCTCCATGCTCAGAAATTGCTCCTGGCAGGCACGGGGGACCATATGGGGCACCAGGATTCGAACCGATGACCTTTTGCATGAAAGGTAAACGCCTTACCTCCATGCTATCTCCCGGGCCCGGGAAGTGACTTTTGTAAGATCAATTGTTTCATGGTTTGCTAAGCAGGCATAAGAGAGGAAAAACTAGAGGTGAGAAGAAAGGTAAAATTTTCCACCTGAATATGCAAAGTGTCAGAGACAAGAGAGTCAGGACTTCAGTATGGAAAAAAGATGGAGAGAGTATGACACCCCTACCCATTAAAAGACTGGATAATGGTTTGGTTTTAATAAAAGGAAGGGACATGATTTGATTTGAATTTTAAAAGCAAGTCTGTATACTTGGTGAAATTATAAGCAGAAGGCAGAAGTGTTGGCAAAAAGATGTCTGTATTAATCAGGTGAGGGTGAAGAAAATAAAGTCATATATAATGTTTTGCCTAAGAGATTAATATAGTCAAAGGGATTCAGCGCTAACCACACCAACTGGTCCTTACCTAAAGCAGAAAAAATGGCTGCCGCCCAGAACATCTCTCCCATTAGTGCAGGAATAAATAGGAGCCCGCCCATGCGCTTTCCATAGATCTGCTGAAATGGGTCTAACATGGTCACATAACCCTTGGAACGCATAGGTTTTGCAAAGAAGAGACCACCTAAAAGTATATTAAAACATACATAAGAAAATTTAAAAGCTGTAATAGTTGTGATTTTCTAATATTTTACTATTAATATTTTGCTATTAGACAAGAAAAATGAGTATTTTAGAGTACTTGAAAGTCATTAAATTAGTTTGAAATGTCCTTTGAATAGATAACAAAGAAACACTGGCAAATAAATATAATCATTTATTATATCTATGTTTATGTTCAAAGGATAAATAATATATCCGATGCATATAGGTTGAAAAATCAGGACAGAGCAAGTGTAGACTCATCATAGATGCATTTATGTACTGAATTATATTTTAATTAGATACAGATTCAATTAAAGAATTTTCAGTGCAAGAACTGCTAAAATCTTGAGCTTTTATTATGCAAAACAAAATTCAGGTGCCATTCTAGTTGGTTTAATATCAGTAATATATTTGCACTATTTTTGAAATAAAACAGATTGTTAAATAAAATTAAGTGCTAAAATTTTTATATATTCCACAATCAAGTAATTAAATAATATATACACTAGTATTCTATTTAGAAAGGTCTGGTAACATTTTTTACACCTCACACTGCTTGCAGTGTTAACTATTTATATTGATTGGCTTTTCATTTCAATTGTTACTTGTATTATTTCAATTTGGGGGGATGGGAGAGAGTTCCGTATAGCAGGTGGCACAGTAGAACCTGGGGTCTGATTCCAGACTTCATATGTGCAAAGTGCTTCTCCTCCCTTGTTCAGCTCTTTATGCTTAAATGAGTCCATCACTGAGATTAAACTTTCACTTACCTAAAATCAAACTCAGAGAGTACCCAATTGGTGCCTGAGCCCAAGCCAGACCATATTCTGGAACATACACTGCTTCGGCTGTCCCATTAATATAACCTCCTCCAACCCAGGTAGCTGAAATAAAACAAAAAGTTAGAAAAAATAGCACTGTCTAACATGTTATACTTTCAACTTTTATTTTTTACTAAAACCCTAATAGCCCCTTGTGGCTATTGAGTACCAAAATTTGTTAATTTGGATCAATATGTTTTATGAAAATAAAGTGCACAATGCATTTTTAAGGTTTACTGTGAAAGAAAATTAATGCAAGATGTCCTGAAACTTGTTTTTATTGATTGCATGGTAAAAATAAAAGCATTTTCAAGTTATTGATCTATATAATCATGTTAATTCATCTGCTTCTTTTTCTTTAAATGGTTTTGACAATTAGGCATTTTGTTTATTCATTTTTTAAATGAATGATTTATTTAGGTTGGACAATGTTGCTCCTAGATGCTTTTGGGGGGTGTTTGAGGTCACACCCAGCAGCACTCAGGGGTTACTCCTGGCTCTATGCTCAGAAATCACTCTTTGCAGGCTTGAGGGACCATATGGGATGCTGGGATTCAAACCACGTTCCTTATGCATGCAAGGCAAACGCCTTACCTCCATGCTATCTCTCAGCACCCCCCCCAGATACTTTCTAAGTCACAAAATCATAATATGTTAAGCATTGCTAGAAATAAAATATTCTGAGATGACGATGAAAAATTAAACCATGAATTATATGTCTATCTCTAATCTTAATACTATATCTGTGAATATAGCAGTATCCTCAAAAGTGTGGTATATCTTTATTTCAATGCCCTCCTGTTCTAATTTCATTAGTCTTTTTATACTAATTATTATTATTGTTCTCAATAATTGATATATATGGGTGTAGGTGAATATGTGTGCATGTGTGGTCATGGCTGTGTGTTCTTTTCATTAACAGATTTTCTTAAATATTCTGGGTATACCAGTTCCTATAGGGAAGAGAAGAAAAATGGTACTTAATATCCAAGAAATGTTAAAATAAATTTTAATTAGCTTTTCTATCTTTCTACCTGAGACATATTTTATAGATTTATTTGTAATGTATTCTCTATTATTTATATAATATAATATATAAAATTTTATACATTTTTACGTTTTGATTTAGGGACACACCTGGCTAAGCTCTGGACTTTATTTCTGGCTCTACAATCAGGGGTTACTCAAGAGGTTCTAGTGGGACAAATGGGTTATAGGGAATTAAATCTGGGTTGATTACATGCCAACAAGACCCGTACCAGTTGTACTATCTCCTTGGTCCTATAGCACAAATTTTGGCCCTATATCACAAATTTTAGCCCTCAGCTAGCAATTCTTTGCTCTGATATGGATTCTTTATTTAGATATTTATTATTTTATTAGCGATAAAATATATATATATATTTACTAAATACCATTTGGTAAAAACTTGTGTAGGAAGATGTTACAGAAGCAAAGTTAAGAAATAAAATTATTTAATCAATTTATTTATTTTTTTGGTTTTTGGGTCACAACCGGCTGGGTTAGGTGTTAATCCTGGCTCTGCGCTCAGAAATTGCTCCTGGCAGACTTGGGGACCATACCAGAGCCAGGATTCAAACCACATCCATTTTGTCACTGTACTATTTCTCCGGCCCCTCAAATGAAATATTTTAAAACTAATATGACCTAAAAATTATATTGAGGTTGAAGGGACAGTATAGTGGGTAGGGTATTTGACTTGCACATGGTCAACCTGACTTCTATCCCCAGAATCTATCCCTAGGCCATATGAGATGCTGGGGATATATGGTCCCTTAACCCCATTGGAGTAATTTTTGAGTTTAGGGCCAGGAGTAAACCTGAACATACCAGGGATAGCCCCTAAACAAACAAAAACAAAATTATAAACAATACCATTTTCTTCAAGAACGTAATGTAATATTTCACCTCTGCTGAAAGATTACATTTAAAGGAACTCATAACTTTGTATTTATATTACATGAAGAACATAATATAACATTTATCTAAAATCTCACTTTAAGAACGTCTGTATTAATAATAATATGTCTATGAAACAAATATTTCTATTCTATTCTTGTGTCAGAGAGGTCATACTGCACAGAAACTGCTTACCTTTCATGAAGCTACCCTAGGTTAAATATCTCCAGTATCTTGTATCCCCAGTACCCAGTACCATGACCACTACCAGAAGTGATCCGGAGCTGGAGTGGTGGTGCGAGCAGAAGGATGTTTGCCTTGCATGCGGTTGACCTAGGATGGATCATCTCATGTGGTCCCCCAAGCCAGGAGCCATTTCTGAGCACATCGCCAGGAATAACCCGGGTGTGGCCCCAAAACAAAACAAAACAAAAACAAGAAGTGACCCCCCAAGAGTAAGCCCTGAGTACATTTGGATGTGACAACAAAACAAACAAACAAAAATACAGAATTTACCTGACCTTTAGTCAAGATACAAATCATATATGAAAGAATATTTAGGATTATTACTGTTTTCATTAAATTAATATAAAAACTTTCTGCAAATGAATTTTACACAAATTTAAATAAAACTGTTATATACAAATTCCTAAAACACTGAATTCTAGCCTTAGAACAGCATAAAAAGATACAGCAGGGGCCGGAGAGATAGCATGGAGGTAAAGCTTCCATGCATGCATGCATGCAAATGCCTTGCATGCAGAAGATCAGTGCTTGGAATCTCTGCATCCCATATGGTCCCCCGAGCCTGCCAGGAGCGATTTCTGAGCATAGGGCCAGGAGTAACCCCTGAGCACTGCTGGGTGTGATCCAAACCACCCCCCTCCCCCCCAAACAAAAAAGCTACAGCAGATACTTTTAATTTTTTTCTGTGTCAAGTCCTGATAAAATTGTACTTTATTTTAAGGGTTTGGGAGCCAGACTCAGTGGGGCTTTGGGTTTACTACTGACTAATGGGTCATTACTGGTAGTGCTCAGGAAACCATATATGATGCCTGGGGTTAAACCAGGGATATGAGCCATGTATTGTTAGTCTTTTATAGCCCTTGATAATTTTTTAATAAACGTTTAATAAAGTTCTCTTCCCTTTTAGATAGGAATATAACTATAATCCAAAGAAGAAAATCCCCACAGGCACTGAATGTGAGATTTTCTTATAGGCTAGACTGCTAAAAACTAGTAGTATTTATAATAATGGTTTTACAGTTTTACAAACAGAAAGCCTAGTAGTGATATGTTTTTAGTGTGTAGGTTTATTCTCCCTCATCTAACATGGAAAATTAGTTCATGAATAATCACAAATATTACAATAAAAGAGCAAAGGCATCATTATAGATTACGAAGCAGTTTCTCCTATTTTTTTTTTATCAATTTAGCTCCTTCTACTGTTCTCCATGTTAATATATTTTATGCCAGATTCAGAAATGAGAACAAGGACTCATTTAAAATATGTACATCTTAACTGAGGTAGCAGCAAAGATCCAAAGGCAAGATAACTGGGGAACTGAGCTATACAACTGAATTGGGGAAGCTACCTGTGTTCCACAGGGGTGGTAAAGTTCACTGGTGACAGATGATGATGGAATGATGTCCGTGAGAAACCGTTATTAATAATGTGATAAACAAAAAATTAAAATAACTTTTAATTTTAAAATATTTTAAAATATCTTTAATAAACTAGAGACATGACATTTTATCTGTAATACCATAATTCAACATTTCTTGTATGCTTCATTGGAAGACAATTAAATTGAAAATTTTAAAGTAAAAAATATTTCTTTATGACTATAGCAGATTGTTTTCTTTTCAAATTGTTAATTAAATTACATTAGAAGAAGTCCCTAGGAACAAAACAATGATAGAAAAAGTTCTTTCATTCATATGTGCAGTCTTATTGTGTAAATAACTTTTTTGCTTTGTTTTGCTTTTCTATTTTCTTTCTAAAAATTGAGAGATGTAATCACAATGCATATTAATTTGTTTAATGAAAAGGAATTTTGAGACAGAGCATCATACATACAAAGCAAATTCACTACTGAACTACATCCTCAGTTCATCATCATCATCTGTAAAGAGGAATTAAATTAACAATTGGGGCCAGACTGATAGCACAGCTGTAGGGCATTTGCCTTGTAGGAGGCAGACCCAGAACCCAGAGTCGATTCTCCACATTCCATATGGCCTGCAAGGAGTGATTTCTGAGTGGAAAGTCAGGAGTAATCTGTGTGTGGCCTAAAAACCAATATGTGTATATCTATCTATCTATCTATCTATCTATCTATCTATCTATCTATCTATCTATCTATCTATCTATCTATCTATCTATCTATCTGTCTGTCTGTCTATCATCTATCTATCATCTATCAGCTTTTCCACTGGGTGTGGCCTAAATATGTGTATCTCTATCTATCTATCTATCTATCTATCTATCTATCTATCTATCTATCTATCTATCTATCTATCATCTATCTACCTATCATCTATTATCAGCTTCTCCACAGTAATTTCTGAGTGTCTGGGACTAAATTCCAACAGCGCTTAATCAAGTAGGAGACTGAGGATTCTGAGTTCAGCCCTGCAGATTGATGGAAGTTATGGAGTAAAAGGTCACCAAGGCCACTCCTGCAATAATTTGAACCTCCAGAGTGATGCATGTAGTATCAGCATTAAACCAAGAGCCTTGCGCATGTGGGGCTAGTGCTCTACCACTTGTCTTTGGCTCCCCAATAACAGAAATTAAATTAATTACACCTATCAGAATTTTATCCACATATTTAGGGGAAAGACATATATTTAGGCTGTAGTAAAAAATGAAAATTGAGATGTAGTGTTATACATATTATTCATTAATAAGTAAATAAGAGGAAACAAGAAAATCTATAGCTACATTCCCTTATTTTTGATAGTAGGTTTATTAATGATTATTTTTTACCTATTATACATCCTAGAAAATTTTGTTTGAAATGCAAATACATAAATGTATGTGGGGGAAAATGAAATGAGGGTTAAAAAAAGAACCCTGCAAGAAGTGTACTTTTTTAAAGAGCTAATATATAGGGGACTGGAAAGATAGCATGGTGGTAGGGTGTTTGCCTTGCATGCAGGAGGATGGTGGTTCGAATCCCGGCATCTCATATGGTCCCCTGAGCCCGCCAGGAGCGATTTCTGAGTGTAGAGCCAGGAGTAATCCCTGAGCACTTCTGGGTGTGACCCAAAAACCAAAATAGAAAAAAGAACTAATGTATAACCATTAATAGGGTTAAATGTTGGGGTGGGGAGAGAGTAGCAATAAGGGCACTTGCCTTGAATACTACAGATTTGGGCTCAGTCGTCAGTACCATATACGGTAGTCTCAGCACTGCCAGGAGTCTTCAAGCACAGAAAGAGCACCATAGGATGTGGAACCTATAGGTGACCCCCTCCCAAAAAATGAGGGGTATGTGTGAGCAGCCAGAAGTTACACATAAGTACGAGGCCTGGGACTGCCAGTACACCTGAACTGCATCCTGTAGGTCCTTATTATACATTATAATTCTGTTTCTCACTTTTCTCACAGATGGCAAAACCTTTCATTATGCTGCCACCAAGATCAAAAGAAATCATGTGCAGTTATGAAGGTTTCAATAATCACAAAAGGAGGTCAAGCAGTGGTGCAGCAGTGGGGCATTTTTCTTGCATGCGGCTAATCTAGGACAGACTGCGGTTCAATTCCCTGGCATTCCATATGATCCTCCAAGCCAGGAGTGATTTCTGAATGCAGAGCCAGGAGTAACCTTGTGAGTGTCACTGGGTGTGGCCCCAAAATAAAAACAAAACAAAAAAAACCAAAATCATAAAAGGACTATCTGAAAGATGACTAGTGCATAAGGTGTTCTAAAAACATTGTTGACCTTACGTAGAAAAATCATGATAAAAGATTTACAATTAACATTTGATATATTTCCCCAGGACTTGATCATTGGACCATATGGGGTTCTGAGAATCAAACCCAGATCAGCTGTGTGCAGGGAAAGTGCTTTAACTGCTGTACTATTTTCACACTCATAGATAAATCATTTTTAAACATTTTGAAAATGAATTGGAATTATTTGGATATGATATTAAATAGGCTATTTATCCAAAGTGAGGTAGTCTCATATAATTCTCATTTAAAAAAAAAAAACAAAAGAACATTTGGCGCTGGAGTTAGAGTGAAGCATGAAGGGCACTTGCTTTCATGAGGCAAATCCAGCATCACATATGGTCCTTGAGTGGTGCCAGGAGTGATCCCTGAGAAGAGCCAGGAATAAGCCCTGAGTACTGCTGGTTGTGGACCAAAAATAAAACAAAAGAAAAGAAAAAAATCTGTTCTTTTCAATAAGCCCTTTCATAAACAGTCTGGGGCATACAGGGATTCCCCCTCTCCATCGCCTTCTGGTGTGAGAGTGCAAGCCATCTATCTCCTTTACCATAGGCAGAGCTCCTATTACTATCAGTTATATTGTTGATATTTGAAAATCTATAAAGACTTCAAAATGAAATAATACAATGTAATAAGTGTTATTGATGACTATTTTAAATGATATCAAATGCATAACTTAAAATTTAGAATTATTTTCAAATACCAAGAAAAATATAAAATAAATCACTAAACAGAGCTACCTTTGCTCAGGAGAGAACTGTCCCTCTGAGTGCAGAAAGGCTCTGGAAAGATTCCTGTAGGACACGCCCTAGTGTGATACAGCAAGGCACTGAGAAACCCTTTTATTGTTTTTGGTTTTCAGTTCTGTGGATTCCATCATATAATCATTCTGTCAGGAAATTAGTTTATCAAATGGGATAATTAGGTTTAAAACAGGGCATAAATCAATTTGGAAATGTGTCACACCCAAATTCATTCATGCAGGTTTAAAACCAAAGCTAGTGGATGTACATTAAACTTGCCATTTCAAAATAACTCAAAAACAAAACAATATGTCGATATTAATGAAAATAATCTGGGCTCTTGATTTTCACCTCATTCACTGATACATAACTTGCAGCACAAAGAAGCTTATGAACATTTCTCCAACTCTTTCTTTTTTACACTATTTCAATTCACTCAAGTGCTAAGAAAGCCAGATTGTTTCATTGATATTTTGTCCAGTGATTCATTGTAAACTCACTTTGTTTAATTACTCAAGAGTTGATTTTGTGAGTTTCATTTCTATATGAAAGTAAAATTATTTTAAAATACATTGAAACAGTGGAAGAATACCCCAAAGACAAAGAAAGAACATTTTCTTTGTTACTGAGAAGTCAGGGAGTCAGGCAGGCAGCATAAACTAAGCATCATCTTAACCTACCTGTCATGGTAAATCCACCCACCAGTAGACCAATGTCTCGGCCACCAACTATTATGGCTTCACTGCGCTCTTCCGCGCTGCCACTGTTTTTGGTTCTCCAGGCAGCCCATATTCCAACCAGTAAGATTAGAAGGTAGAATACGATGATGGCTATTAGTCCTTCCACATGGAACGCCATGTTTATTTAGAGGGACGTTTGGTGTCACAACTGACTACTTCATGAAGACTTCTGAAGGAAACACAGCTGTGTATTATAAACCAGTCAAACATGCATAGGCAGCCAGTAATAAACCATCTGGTTAGCGTTAGTTTCAGCGCCACTTAAAGAAAAAGTATGTGCAATCACATATTAAACTAGTAATTACCAACAAATGTAGACATTAGATTGAATAAATATGAGCATCATATTTATTTTGCCTTTAGTAAGTTACCTTAGTTGCTAATGATATTTCTATATTCTCTTGGAATACACCAACCTAGAATTATTCAGTAAAACACAGTACAATTTTCACTTATTCATCTACCCAGTTTTCAAATAATTTCTGGAAACAGAAATTTTTAGCAAACAGCTAAAAAATATACTTGGGAAAATTCATTTCCAAAACACGTTAAATCCAATCTTCAACAAGTTGCTTATGGTTCAAGTTACAGTAGCAAGAAAAATACTATGTTATTGTTATTTAAAGGATCCAGCCCTTAATCAGCTCTCCTTCCTTATCCATTGTCTTCATTCCTTTCATCTTTACCTCACCCTCCTTAAAAACTTTTACAAGAAAATGATGAAAAATGCAATTTTTATTTTTTTGAAAGGCAGCAATAAGAGTCTTTGAGATAAATCTAATTCTTTCTTTGGGGAGGAAATTCTTGTTTTCTTTATTCCCCACCCCACCCTATCCCTTTAAGTAATCAAGGCTAACCCATGCACCCTGGTTCACATAAACAAGTTTCTAGAGGAAACTTCAATTTTTCTGGAAGCAAGTAGATAACTGCACCTCGAGGGAAGAACCAGCCTCCCCGGTATTCTGTGGGAAGAAGCTCCAGCAGGCGGGATGGATGCGCTTTGCCTTTGTGAACCTGGTAGAAAGAAGTTCTTTCCAGTCCCTCAGCCAGCGCCCGCAGCTTCTAGTTGGGGTGTGAGAGTGGGTGTGGATGCCATCTGCTGCACCCTGGCTTTCCAGCCATTAGCAGCCCCCACCCACCCGCGGGCGCACACCCACCTAGAAGCAGAGGTGCGTCTCCAGGACTGGTCCTGCGGCCGCGCCCACGGGGAACTGGAGCGCCTTGTCTGTGCGCCCCGTTGACGCCCCACTAGGCTCCTACCTGGGGAGCGTCCGTGCTGGATCTGAACCTCTGCCCCAAGACTGTGGCGAGTTGTAAGGGTCCGAGGGGGAAGATGCTGGGCTGGAGATGCTGAGCAGAGCGGGGCTGGGCCAGGCAGCGGGGACCCAGCAATGGTGGCACCCAGCGGCGCGTCCCCAGGAATGGGGCGCAAAGTTGACAGGTGTGGATGCAAGAGCGGGGAGCGCGGCGCGGAGCGTGGTGGCGGCGGATCTCGGGGTTGGCACAAGTCCCCTTTATAATGCCGCTGGCGAGGGCGATCGTCAGAGCTCTGGAACAGACGTCAGAGCGAAGCGGAGCTGGGCTGAGGTTGTGGCCGGGGACCGTGCCCTCCCGCCTAAGCAGGCGGGTGCGAGTGTGGGTGGCCACGGGACCCGCTAGGGGGGACCTTTCTGGAAAGAAGCCTCTGCCATGGGCACTCACTTAAGCCAGAGCCCCGCCTTGACTGAGCAGTTCTTTCGCTTACCAGCTACCCCAGCGGATCCGATCCAAAGGTCATGGTCCCTGGACCAGGGTTGGAAGCAGGAGACAGGGAGGGAGGGTCTCAGAATGACGCTTGTCATCAAGACAGCGGGAAGTCAGCATTTAGGAGGGGCTGGTTCTTGTTTTTGCATGTCTGGGATGCAATACAATGGCTTCCCTAAGACTGAAGATTCCTCACCCACCTATTGCCCTCTGGCCTATGATTGAGGCTCCTTTGAGCTTCTCTGTCAAGATGTTTGATATTTAAAAAAATTAAACACCGTGATTTACAATGTTGTTCATAACTGTTCCCCCCTCCCCCCACACATACAGTTAGAAAGTTGTTCAGGATTGAGTTTTAGTCATACAATTTACAACATTCTTCATCAGTACACATTTTCCACCAATGTACCCCAGTTTCCCTCCTGTCCTCCCTCTGCCCTCTCCCCTACCTGTTTCTGTAACAGATATTCCCCCTCTCTCTTTCTCTCTCTCTATCACTCTCTCCCTTTTCTCCTCTCCACTTTAGACATTGCAATTTGCAAGTTTGAACATCATTTTATCTTCATTTAGCATCCAGTTCTTTTCTTGTCCAGAGTGATTATTTCCAACTATCATTGTCAGAGATCCCTTCTCTGCCCTAACTACATTCCCCTGCTGTTTGCAGAGAACATCCTTCTGGCCCTCATTTCTATTATCTCTGGGTATTATTACCATACTATCTTTCATTCCTAGTTCACAAATGAGTACACTCATTCTGTCTTTCCCTCTCCCCCTGACTCATTTTACTCAGCATAATACTCTCTATATCCATGCATATATGAGCAAGTTTCATGACTTCAGTTTTTCTAATAGCTGAATAGTATTCCATTGTATAGATATACCATAGAATTTTTCAGTCACTCATCTGTTTGGTTTTATTTTTTTTTTCAGATTCTGACCATTAAGTATAATGTTATGGTGAGCATAGGAATGCAGAGGGCTTTTCTGGAACTGTGTTTTGGGGCTAGGAGGAAATATTCCCAGGAATGGTATTGCTGGGTGATATGGAAGCTCAGAATTTCTAAGGTTTATTTGAGGAATATAAAGTAATTTTAAATTCATAACCTTTACTTAAAAACTGAGAAAAAATTCACTACCAGTTGTCCAAATGAACAATAGTGAAGTACAATTAAGAGTATCTCCTGGCTATGTGCTCAGAAATCCCTCCTGGCTTGGGGGAACATATGGGACTCTGGGGGATCATCTCGATGTTTGTCCTGTGTCAGCAAATGCTCTACCACTGTGCCATTGCTCTGGCCCCTACAATATAGTTCTTGCTCATCAAAAGTCTTTTCCAGAGTTCTACAAATTGCAACGTTTTTCTTATCTACCTATTCTACACCTAGACAGCAATACTTAATGTTTACATAGAGCTATATTTTATATACCTAAATAATTGTATTTATATATATATATTTATGAATATGAAAATATAGATAATTGCTGATTGATGAAGTATCACAAGTCCAGTGACTTCTCACTTCTCTCTATACTCTCTTCACTTTCCTCATAACAGCAGTGTTTTGAACACTGAAAAATGCACATAACTGAGTAAATGTGCTTTCTTTTCTACTGTTCACCTCACTATAGGCAAAATTTCAGACCAGCTTCAATTTTCCTAACCTGTAAATTTATTCGCAAATTGATATTGCCTCAGTTTTCCTTTATTCTTCACCCAAGCTTCCTATTTGGGGTAAGGAAGTCTACCAAGTTTATAGAGAAATCAAGAAAGAGAGAAAACTGTGGGACCATTTTCTGGTAGTCTGATTAGCTCAGTTTTCTGGAAAAGGGTTAAATATCCTTTCACTATATCCAAATAGGTAATGGAAGGGCATGAAATTAAAAACTTTATGTAGCCAACAAAACTAAAATTA